>CAODLS010897890.1:0-12023 GCA_948243855.1 Flueggea neowawraea | reverse complement strand
AACTGTCGTGACACGCAGGATGTGTGAAATGCTTGCTGTTGAGCTAAAGTGTGGGTTGCGGGGCAGCGAAAAGTGTGGAGTACGTGCCGTAGGTGTTGCGTCTGTCTTGAGTTATGCATGTCGACCCAATTGAGTTTGGAGAGCTTGTCATTGGTTTGGGACTTGACTATGACGGATCTGCGTGTCATCTAGGCATCACACTGGTCGGGAGTTGTTCCCACTCCTCTGATAAGTACATGGGAAGGCGAAACCAGTAAGTATCGAAGACAGATAAAGGTTGAATCTCGGGTATGCGTAAATCTCGGGCTGCCGCACCGATGAAGTCCCTGCGCTAAAACTCTAAGCTTATGACAATTGGCGTATTGGGTCAACGTTGTCGTTCTCTTAAGGATTGGGATCCACTGACTTTTAAACGAAAAGTAGTTGACTATAGTCAGTTGACCGTATCAGGAAAAATGTACAAATCATTTAAGAAATGTGCAAATTATTAAAGAAAAATACTCTTAAATGACAAGTATCATGAAAAAAGGGAGTACTAACTATTAAACTAGCAAATTAAATAGTTTTTTGTTAGATAAATAGCAGATTAAATATTTGATCAGATCTAAGAAATTAATTCATTTCTCTTCCGTTACCACTATCCCTATCGTTGTACCTAATTTTTGTCTACTCTCCACCACTATTGCCTCTTTCTATCATAACCGTCTTTTCATTTCCACTCATTGCCGCTTGCTTTATGTGAGGTTGTGTTTGTTACTGGATGATATATTTTATATGTCATTTTATTTTAAGACATTCGAATATTAATTTAGTTGTTTTATCTTCTCTTGTTAAAGTTTCATTATGTCTTGGAAGTGTTAATTTGTCTTCTGCTTTTAGAAATAATTTATTTTGTTAGGCACAATTGATTTGGTTCTGCACTATTAAGTTTCAGATGTTCATAAAAGAGACAGTGATTGTTAGTCACACCACTTCATCAATACACATAACTTTTGAAAATCGACGATATGTGATTTGATGTTAGATAACATGACTCTTAATTAGTATAGGGTTATTAGAAAAAGCGCTTCTCTCTGGACCATGCAATTTTTAAGAACATCTTACAATTGAATATTGAAGTTCTTCGATATAAATGCCAGGTTTTGTTGATTATTTTTGTCCTCTTGTTCATTTGTTAGTCACTTTAACACTTACAAGCTACCTCTCATAAGAAATTCCTCTTTACCATCTTCTTATCTTGAGCTGTCTTTGCACTTTTTAATTAGACAATTTCTTTATTGATCAAGTTAGTGCAATTATTAATTTTTCTTTATCAAGCTATTGGCGTTTTCATTTCACTGTTGTCCGGTTAGTGCTCTCGCAGGGATAAACAATTGGGTATTAGGATACGAGGACATGAATTTTATGTGCGTGCAAAGGGAGGCTTGAAGATCCAATCAGCACAAGCATTCTTTTTACCTTTTAAATATATAGAGTGGACATGAATTAAACCCTTTTTTTTTTTAATGGAAAGGACAATCCATTATCATGTTGAATCAACTAGGTTGAATTCACATTAAGGTGATACTGCACTGTTGGACTTGGGTGCAACCATATTACCACACTCATCCTAAACCACCACCGCACTATACTCATCCTTGTCTGTGTTCCAGCCGAACCATTGGCTTTGATACCACTTGTAGGACCTGGAGAGCTTTCAGGAGATCTACCTCGTGTGTAAACCTATTGAAGGAGCACACAAGTGAGATTGACATCATATCTTTACCAAAAACCTTAAAGCAATAAGTTATGGGTCCGCACCACTTATAAGTCATTCACACACACTACACCTCTTCGATGTGGGACAATTAACTATTCACACTTGCTTTCTAGCATACACATTTTTTAGCTCGTTGACCCTACAAGTATGTGATGGAATTAATTTTATTATAATCAGTAAAAGCAAAAACTACATTTGTCCAAGTACAAGAAAAGAAAAAGTTCATAAAGAATACAAGTAGAAGCAAAAACTATCAAAATCAAGAATGGTAAAAGATTGATTACTATCTAAATCTCTACTAAAGCCTAATGGTGAGTTACATAATGTTCACTTGATGTTCTATATGAGATTGCATGTTCAAATCTCATTGAAAGCATTTTTAGCCAAACTGAACTTTTAAGTTAAATTTAATTTGATAAGAAAGATTCGAATCTGAGCAAACAAGAATTTCATTGTTTAAGTTTGGCAAGTTCAAAATTTATATATTGATATTAAATCGAGGTCGAGTTCTGTTCATTAAAAACTAGATTAGAGCAATTATAAATTCGATTTGAATTTGTTATAAACACATTTAAAATTCATTTAACAACAAATTTAAGTTTATATGTACACATTGTTTATATATTAAACCGGACACGATTGAACAAAAATAAATGTCGAAGCTACTTAAGAGCAAGTTGTAAGTATCCACATATGCAAAACGATGTTACATATATGCAAAGTGGGTATCATGCCTTAAAATAAAATTGATATTCAATTATTCATAATGTTTTATGGGTTATAAAAATAAGAGATCTGTTAGATGGTACTAAAGATTGATACCCATCAATGACAAGACAATTTATCCATAATAATGAATTCAACACTATAATTTCCCACGTAGTTGCACCCACTTAACATAATCATTGCATGAGTATCCACATAAATAATGTTTGTGCTCTCTATATGATTATAATACCTCGAATATTGATAGATGATGGTGATTTAAATCTAGCCCTAAAAATCGATACTCCAAACTTCTGCATACTGACTAATCACTTCCAGTGTTATAAACCCAAAATTAATATATTAAGGAATTTGGTAATACTATGTCCATCTGGAAATTTTGAGGTTATAAGATCGAAATTAACTCAACTGAGATGGGAGGAGTACTTTGGATAGATTAAGTAATGCTTTTAAAAAGGCTTCCATGTATTAAAAAAAATTAGGAACTTGACCACACACATATTAGAAACAACATCGATTTTAGTAGAGATGTAGATAATCTAAATCAAAATTAAATTGATTTTTATTTAGTCTAATAAGAGATCATATTGTTTTGGGATTATCTGTTTGATTTACACATGGTAGTTACGAAATCTGAATCAAGCATAATTATATAGGAGTACAATATTCCTTATGTGTGTGTGCTGATTAAGGGGGGTTCACCGTTAATTCCTAATAATACGATAGTGACAAATTTAACGACAACAATATACCGTTGTTGCTACATTTTGTGTTAATTAATCTATTAGCATCGACGAGTCAATACATTTCAAACTAAGTAACACCATGTGCAAAGTTTATAAAAGAGCCAGATTTTCTATCAATGATCTTCATTAGATTAGAGCCATCACTATTTAATCTTTAAAAACATAAATTGCGTTAATTTCTAAGGAAAGAAAGTCAAGTTGCATGCAATATGTATGGTGCCAAGTTGTCACACTGCAACTATTTAACAACTTAATACTATTCGTGTATAACTCAAGTGTTTGGGTATGTACGTTGCTAATCTTAAAATTTAGGTTCGACTCCTCTTACGAAAAAATTTATAAGTAACTTAATTTAAACAAAGACTTCGCATATTTCAAACGATGTTATATTTCTCTGTAGATGTATTTCAAAGAAATGTGATTTTACTTTGGTTGAATCACTTAATTATATATATACTCCTTCGGTCCCATTTGATGTGAGAATTTTTTTATTATTAGTAATTTAAAAAAAATAAATGAATTCGTACATTTTTTCTCTTTTATTTTTATTGTGCAATATTAGCTACTCATTGATGAACTATAATACAATTTTTTTTATGACCACAATGCCACGTAATTTCCAAATTCAAAAGAAATAAAAAAGGGTAAGAGAGGCACATTTATGTAAATTTTTGAATTGTCTCATTCTTTCAGAGACATCAAAAATATTAAAAAGTTTCATACATACATACATTCATTTATATATATATATATATTTATTTATTTATTTATATATATGTTTTGATTTGAATGATAAAATGATCATTCATCAATAAGACGATAATTTTTTTTTCTTTTCAAAAATACCCTTATTCTGCATGGGTAATGCCTTAAAAAAAAAGAAAGAAATTAAATATTTCATCCATGAGGTTTGGAGAATTTTGACCCCTGGTAGGTTGTCCCCTTAGGGAATAAATTGTTAATTTTACTAAAAAAACTTTACAAAGGCAAAATAGGAAATATAATAATATTTGGGACCATCTCAATCTATCAATTTACAGTTTATTTCTAAAATTTACTAACTTATAAATCTACTTACTAAAACAAACACTCGCGAGAAAACTAAGACGAGAAGCACAAATATAATAATATTTGGGTCCATTTCCAATAACAATATTAATTGTTCTCTCTCGGATTAAAAAAAAAAGCCAAGTGAATAAGTGAAAGATGAGTACTGAGCATGAAATTAGGGTTTAGCATGGGAACACCTTTAATATTGTTTCAGGGCCTTTGTTTTTAGGAATGAACTTCTCTTAAGATTTCCACAGCAGTCTCCTAATTACTTTCAAACTTTAAAAAAAAAAATTCCACACTTCAATGCACATATAGAAATCAATTCTTATTATTTTGGAATATGATGATTTATTTTTCATCAATATAATTCGTAAAATTAATATATATACTCCTACTAGCTTAAAATTCTGTAATATGTGTCAATATTTCGTGTTGTAAGTCATTAAATTTTGTTGGCATATTTGTTGTCAAATAATGCAGTGAGTATCATACATAAGAAGACAGTGGCAGGACGCAAGAAAAGAAGAAACCCACTTAGATTCTCGAGAAGAAACTTGATCTACGTACAATAATAGGACAATCTATGTCAAAATAAACTTCTAATGCGTCCTTATATATTTCATTATTCAAATTTCAAAGAACACTCGTAAATATTAGTGGAAGACCCTAAAAGGGGGATAAAGTGGAGCGATGTACTTAAATATGGTGGAAAACCAATAAAGCCAAATACTAGGAATAGAAAGCTAATTAGAAACACTTGTTGTCCATATATGGATCCAAAGAGAGGACCCTGTTCACCAACACAACTCTTTACCTTAGCTTTGGCTAAAATCATTATATTTTTTTTTCTTTGATAAATGGGAGATTTTATTGAAGCTAAACCCAGAAACAGTAGTAGATTATCTAAAATCAAGAAAACTTTTCACAACTTAAATTGTTTTTACATATTACGAGGCTACAACACCAAAGAAGAAGGAAAACTTATCCAAAATTATAATTGAGTCCAAGTAAATAAAATCATTGTATACACAAAGTTTAATTGAAAAATAAATAAAGACATATCAATAAAATGATTACCTAATTTAATGATGAAGGTTCTTATCATATTTGGTAACTAAAGCTTAGTTCCTGAAAGGCACTAGAATGGGGACATGCACAAAAGATATGGTTAGAGGGGTCTCGAAATTGTTCTGATTCTGAGAGGACCACTCTGACGAAAAGAAGTTGGGGAAGAGAAATTTATATGTTAATAAATTTTACGACATCAATGGGTCTATTAGCCATTCATGACCCTCAATATGAGGTCGAGGGTTAGAGAGGCTTTGGGTGGATATCCGTAATGGAAGCTTGCCCCACAGTTGCGTTTTTAGTTACAAAATGTGCGGTGATCTATGACTTTATACATACATATATATATATATATATAGATCGGGGTTTTCTTAAACTAAGTCACTAAAGCAGTGGTTAACAAACATCTTACAAAGGCAACTTCACACTAATTGGGCTTTTCGTTACTTAAAATTACGATTTCAAAATATTGAGTAACCCCTGCAAGGAATCAAAAAAAAAATTGTGTTCAAACATTGATAAACATCTGAACACGAATAAATGAAGTAATGAGCTATGACTTACAAATAGGTACCGCAAAATTTGGCTCATATCATTTCAATATCTACATATGAATTAGAGCAAGTAATCAGCACTACATACTAAAAAAACTTGCTTTATATTTCTTTTGTAATCAAATCTCATATTTAATGAACTTTTTCTATAACCAATAGCTTCTTGATATATTATTCATCTAAATCATATATATTTGAATTGATTTTTTTAATACAACACGATCTGAACCCTAATCTTTAGGTTATATAATTTTCATACTCAACTACTTGAGTTAGTTTAAGTGGTGTGTATTTGAATTGATAAACTACTTTAAAGAGTGTATATTGGGTTGGAGGTTTTGGATTGTCAAGAATTAAACCAAATATACTTGTTTCTGGTGGCGTTCGTGGAACCCTGCCTTGGATTGCACCGGAGTTATTGGATGGTAGTAGCAATCGGGTTTAAGAAAAGGTTCGGATCAGACAAATTCGAACTTTCTATTTTGAAATTTGAGTTCAGTACCAACTTTCAATGGAATAATCTTTTTCAGACCTTAAAACTACTTTAAAGATTCTACATTTGAGAAGCACACACTATGATAATTAAATATATTTAGAATATTTAAGATTGTGCATTGGAGACTTAGTTATGCCAATAGATGATTAAATCATCCTAAAGTGAAAATCACATTCATATTACTTCTTTCATTTCAAATTGATAGACAATTCGAACAAATACATTTTTTAAAAAATATATATATAGTTGAGTTAGTTAAAAGTAATAATTTTGTTTAATTTTTCAAATATAGTCTTGTTATTTTTTTAGATGATACTCTTTCCTATTGGTAGACATTGTTTTTTGTCAGCATTCTAACCATTCTTTTCTTTAAACAGCATCAGAATACAAGGACTCCAGTTGAGATGGCAACCTGGAAGTCCATTCACAGGGGCATTCCCCTTGTTTACAAAGCTTTGCAACAAAATCCGCTGGTTTATTTGCAAACCTGTTTATCCAGACAAAAGAACAAGAGATAAATTGATGTTTTAATGAAGCAATTTGTCTTGGAACTAGAATTTGTTGCATGAATAATTTGTCTTAGAACTAGAGTTTATCTAATGAGAATGTAGTTTAATGAAGGATAAAATGGCTATGTGACCTGTACATAAAAAAAGTACAAATATAGAAGTAAATTATATTTGGAACACCCAAAATAAAAGGTAGATCTATCGATTTGTGACAAGGGAAGTATTACATTTTTTTAATTCACGATGTGCTCAATCTCCAAAGGTGCCCTATATTTTAAAGAATAATTCTCACATAAATAGAGAGCATATTAAATTATAAAGATTAAAAAATGAAAATAGTCTCTAATGCTACTCTTTAATTTGTACACTTTATTTTTTAATTCTCATAAAACATTTGGCTTGTATAGTTTTGAAAATAGTAATTTGTTTTCTATTTCTATTTTCTATCTCGTTTTTATTTTCTAAAAAAATTAAAAAACTTCTTTAGAAAACACTAGCGTAATCACATTTGGAAAAACTTGTTTTCATAGAGAGTTAAAATAGAAAACTCATCATTTTGAACAACTTATTTAGTTTTTTTTGTTTTTTTTTTCAATTTTTAGAGAATTTTCAGAAAATTCTCTAAACTAAACAAGCCCTTTAATTTTTAGTTTTTTCTCCATTATCATTTTATCCTTCTTTCTTTTTTGATTGTTTCTCCGACCAATAAAAATATAGTTTTATTAATGATAATTAAAATAAAAAGTGATTGTAGACTCTAAAAATAAATAGCGAAGTCACTTTTAGTTCTATTTTTAGAGACGGAGAGTGAAATAAAGAATGAATTGGAGATGAAATTTGGAGAATGACTCTTTATTATAAGAGAATTATCAATTTAGAGAGAACATTAAAAATGCTATTATCTAACTAATTATGGTAAAAATAGAAGAAAAAAAAAGGTTAAGAGCATCTATACGGCCATGTTTTCCAACATAGCTTGTGGATAATTACCTAATTAATTAACTATAAATACTTCATGGATCTGGATTAATTCAACAATCCAGAAAACATCATTTGTGACTCACCAAAATATGTTCATAATTTAGAGGAAAGCTTTTTTCCCCTACCTGCTGCCAATATTCTGCCATGTACTCAACTGTGTACCAAACCAATCCTCTTCTCTCTTTTCTTTCTCATGCCTCCATATAAATCACGTCACTGTATTAACGAGAATTGATCCTATGAAAATGTTATATTATTTCTTTCCACCTTTTTTTCATGTTGGGCAGAAGCGAGAGGAGCGGAATCCAGCACTGAAGCACTCTACTCTCCTTTCGTCCCATCACAGAATGCTTGCAGTGTGGTGGGGTCATAAACTCACAATGCAGTATGTACTCTATAATATTATTCAACCTTTTAAGTTCAACACTAATATATTCTTATAAATCTTATCCGAAAAGGATTTAACTACAGTTCATAAAAAATGATGATATTCCCTTTTATTTATAAAAAAAACATATATCTTTCGTCCAAAAAATATAGGTATGTTTTTTTTGTCTGTCCTATATGGTAGGTTTGTTTTCTTATTAAAATCAATAGTTATACAGTAAGGTACATACCATATTGTCTTTGGTTACATATAATTCATAAGAGTATTTTAGAAAATCCTTATAAAATTAATTCTTTTAATTATTTTTTTTTAATTTATGTGAAAAAATAATCAAACCTATTATTTTAAGACAGATAGAATATTACCTTGTTTTTTTTTGTGAAGGGAGAATTATCATTTAAACAATTAAGATTTATTACATAATTTTTTTATAAGTCATCACCCTTAAAAATTATATTCTAGATAAAGGTCGAAGAATAATTTGATACAATCAAAAAACACAAAGCGTAATCGAGAAAATCATGAGAAAAGAAAGACCAAGAAAACCAAGACAAAAAATCTAAGAGAGAGAAATAAAGGGAGTTCGTGATATCCCTCAAAACATTATGCTCTAAGGAAACCATGACAGTGTCCTCTCTTTCGGGTAATATACTCAATGACGAAAAAACGGAAAGCTCTAACGTTGAAAAAACACTTAAGTCATGAGTTATAAGGTTGATAACCAGTTTATAACTCATTAAAAGAAAGAATTTTCCAAAGAACAATTTCGGAAAAGCAAAATTACTCGATGAAGTCAATTATAGGAATTTAAAATAAAAGTTATAACAACAAAAAAGAAAATTAAAATCGAGTGGGTTTTGTGAAATAAAATTGACTCAAGTACCTGTTGAGTAACAACTTAAAAATTCAAGTGCCCATGAATGACATTAAAGCAATTAATTGCGAGCAGAAAGAAAGGAAATTCTTTAACAAAAAAAAAAGGAAAGAATGGAAATGTTTATAAAAAAAATGGAAGTATGAATGATGAGAGAAGAAGAGGGCCCTTTTTGCACAAGAAGGGTGAGGAATCACTTTCAACTAAAAGGATTCTCTTCAATCTATTCCCATTTGCCTTTCTCAAGATTTGTGTCCATTACTCTCATTTCTACACATATCTCAATGCCTGCACTCACCTGTATGCACTATTTTATTTCATTTACTTAATTAAATCAGTCTGTGGTGGTGAACAATGGAAAACAAAATTGTTTTTGTTCTTATTTAAGTTGCGTTTGTTTTCAGGTGAATTGAAAATGTAGATAACAGATTTGACAGATTGAGTGGATTGCATATTTAAAAAGTATAGAGAGTGATATATTTGTTTTTCAACATGTTGACGTCAGTTAGGCTAACTCCACATAAGGGTGATTATACATATTTGTTTGCTTAGTTCGATTGACACTACAAATATAAAAAAAAATTGAAGAATGATATGTTGTTTAAGAATTATAATATAAAAATATTAATGAACTATAAATTTATTGATATTAGAGTAAATTTCAGCATTAAAAAGTTATGAATTTGATTATAACAGAACACATCAAAATGACTTGAACACCATCTAAAAAGAGAATTTGCCACATATAGATTAACCTTAATTACTGCACACATATTTGAATATAAGTTAATAATATGTGTCACAATCTCTTGGCTGGCCAAGTAATTAATTACTCACAAAAAATAAGTGGTGGAATATGGCTCTGCCTTACT
The DNA here is from genome assembly GCA_948243855.1 of Flueggea neowawraea. NCBI lineage: Eukaryota > Viridiplantae > Streptophyta > Magnoliopsida > Malpighiales > Phyllanthaceae > Flueggea > Flueggea neowawraea. The sequence continues at coordinate 1,997 of CAODLS010897890.1, read as the reverse complement.
TCAGTTGAAAGTGCCACTTCTCTTCTCAACCCAACAAAACCTTGTTGTCGCTTCCTCCTTTCTTTCCTCCAATCATAATTACCTCTGTATTTATTAAAAAATACATTACTCTCTCCATTTCACAATAAATAATTTTTTAGCAAAACTATTTTTTTCAAAATAAATGACATTTTATAAAATTAAAAAAATTTTGGACATAATTTTCTAAATATACCCTTGTAATTAATGACTTATACTATATAATTTATATTTTCAATGAGTTATTAATAGGGATAATGTAATAAAATAGCATTATATTTAATGTAATTTAATCATTTTTTTAATATGTGTAAAATAACCTTAAAAAACACTTATTTTGAAAAGGAGGGAGTATTTGAATTATATAACGTTGATTTTCTTACCGTCTGCTCACTATATATAGATTACTAAACTATGTCAGGTTTTTTTGGTCGGTAAATGAGAGATTTTCACATAATTAGGGTTAATAATTAACTTTTTTTTTGGTACGTCTTATTTTGATAGGACTTCTACACAATGTACAAAAAATATTGCGAATCTGATCTATCTTCTTTTCAAGAAATAATTCACATTCACACAGTAATCTGGAATATTTTTTTTCCCATGAAAATCTGAGTCATTGTACTCATATTAGCAAGAAGAGTCCAAACGTACAAGATTATTTTTCAACCTCTGCAGAATCCATAAACCATTCCTACCAAGTTTCGTTGAGGAATTGGCTACCCCATTAACCTCTTTTCCAACCCATACATAAGAACAGACAAACAAAACCTTCCTTTATTGTTCTGTGTTTGTTTATGTTTGTGGTATTATAGACCTGTATTTAGACAAAGTTGGTACTACACGTTGTTGCTCAGTTGGCAAAACGGACTAAATTTATGGGAAGAATTCGCAAGTTTGATAACCACTTAACATTGCAAGGAGGGGTGAGGAGCCCTACAGTTGATTTACCCAGAAAAAGAGGTCCTATATAGACGAATGCAAGTTAGTTCATTCTCTTGGTTGGGCAAAAGATAGATACCTCATATATGATTATCTGATATATTATTTGTTGTAAATCGAAGTAAAAATAATTCTCCGAGGAAACCCAGCGTGGGCATGAATATAAAACGTACATGCATTAAAATTAATTATATTAGCATAACCATGGAGTGGGCTGTAATTAAATCGAGTTGAGTTACGGTTTTATATTTTCAAGTTCGTTTTATTTATTCAAATTTCAAAACATTTGTTCTAAATTAAATTAACTGATCAGCTAGCACAACTAACTCGATTCCTAACGGGTCAGGAAAAGAATTGGTTTCACAAGCAAAAAGGCAGCAAAGTCCAGAAAAAGGAGTTAAGATAGCGAAGAGAAAGACTAAAAAATGGGTACAAAGGACAGTTTGCATTCGGACGATGTTGAGGATGTGATAGAGGAGATCGAATCCGATTTTATAATCAAACAATAGAATCTGATTTTATCTTCTTCTATGGCTATAGATGAAGTCTACAAGGGGGCTTATTGGATTTGAAAGCTTGATTTTCAAGGATTATTTAACGAGATTAAAGAAGATGCAATTCTTGAGGCTTTAGAACGTAACACAATGGCAGAGTCAGAAACAAAAAAAGATGGAGTCAGTGTTAGAATGGGGGTTAAGGACAGAGTACGAACTCCAAGGGCGAATGTGGAGGAGTAAGGGTATTCTGAACTTCTGGTGGCATCTATTGACTTTAGCCAACCCCACCTCCTTCCACCACTGATGTAACATGATGATAGATCTAGTTGAAGCGTTTTGAGGTGGTTCTTACTTAACCATGGTTTGTGCAGGGCAACACATTTCAACATGGCTTTTTGCTAAGAAGCTAATAGGATTTTGTAATCAAAGGATTTTATTTTGGATGTTTAGAGACATAGGTTTTTCCTTTGTCACACTATTGTACAATAATTATTTTCCTAATCCATTTTTTTGGATCGGAGGAGTAATTCCTTTTACTGA
>CAODLS010897846.1:0-13563 GCA_948243855.1 Flueggea neowawraea | reverse complement strand
ATGAAAGAGGAAAAGAAGGCTTCCCATTATACTCCCAAAAAAATACCAATCCTCAGAGACCACTAAACAAATATTTCTAATGTAATCTACTTCGGAAGTATATTCAAACAGCCAGCAGGAACTTTCCTCTAAGCTTAAGTTGCAGACGTGGAAACTAAAAACAAACTTCGAGTCTGGCTCTCATCAATAAATTACAAAAGATGCAATCAATTGTTTTAATTGGCCCAATCTTTCATAAACAACCAACATCAGTACATTCAGTTGAATGGTGGCTAACCAGATCAGTCCTTCCGACATCTTGGTCTTGATGAGATCAAGCTCCAAAGTGTATTGACATGTATAGATTCAACACAGAATAGAACAGCAAAAATCACAGGAAAGAACAGCAAGCTCAGACAAGGCTGTTAGAATTTCATGTGCAACCCATGACTTAGGGGTTTAGGTTTCAACAAAAGATAATACCCAAATTATACTAAATATCTGGTCAGTACGTTAATTGAATATACAGTGTCTCCGTAAGGGCTTGAATTTCCAACATATGTAAAATGAAACTTGGTGAGGCATCATCGACTCTCCAAAGTTAAATCAGTACCTGCGTTTTTCCTGGACTCCAATAAAATCATTGTAGACTCTCAGCATGTCCCAGGCAACAGCTCTCTGACAGCTCACAAAGTGCATACAATTAACACATCAGTGAGTCAGATGGAGAAAAGAATGCAAGAATTAATTGAAGCTACAAATTGGACAAAATAAACGTTTCAATTTTAGCAGCAACTAGACTAAGTAATCATCAATTGACCATTTATGAGGTACTTCAGTAAAATTCATGCAGAAAATAAAAGGCTTGAAAGTGCCTAAAATTCACATTGCCTATGCATTAAATCCATACTATGGTCGATTGCACATTATTAATAATCGAAGCAACCAATTTATAACTCAAATCGATCTGACCATCAAACCTTTTGTGGAATCATATGAACTTGTATAGCATATCAATATATCCTTTTGCATTTGTACCAAGAAAAAACATCACAATGAAGAATAACTAATTATAGGACATACCTGCCATCCTTGATCAATAAATAGTTTTTCTTTAGCAATTAAAGTTGGTGTAGCATAAATGCCCAGTAATGCGCAGCCCCGACTCTGAAATACCAACAAATGGACAACCCAGAATCCCAGATAAATAAATTTTGACTGTTGATAAAAATACAGATCATGGAATCAGGAATCAAAGGAGATGCAAAGTGGCCAAGCTGTCTTGTACATGTGTGGTGAACCACATGTAGCACAATGGAATACAAAGAAATAAGTTCCCATTCACTGTTATATTGAATTTTTTTTTTAAAATAAAGACTACCTTGCGCATGATAGGAAATGGCTACTCAACCCTGAGGCAAACATTAGTAACTCCTCAGGAATCCAATGAATGAATTATCTGAATTCAGAAATTCTTTGGCATCTCGAAACTCAAGTATACTTGGCGAGGAAAAGAGAAGGCTCACTTAGTATATTACAGACTTGTCCAACTGATGAAGCTGGGATTCTATAGGGATCAAAAGAATTTTAATGATCCTTACACCTTCACTTGGTCTTAGGTTAAAATTTTGATTAATAAAAAAATATCTTCTCAGATTGGCATTGATAGACATTAATTTTCAAATACAAAAAACTGCCATCAGGTTAGTTCCTTCTAGAACTGTTTGCCTACTTCACCCATTTATATTTCAAGCCTAAAATATTTCACTTTCAAGGCTTAAAGGAAGTGCAAAGAAGTTTAAGCTGCTTAAAGAACAAACAAAAAAGAAACATACCTCCAAATTTCTGATCATTTGCTGTCCAAAAGCATCATCAGGATGGATCTGTTAAATAAACACTGTGAAATGATTTCATTCCATAATTCATCTTAAAGAAATATTTGAAAATCTGAGAAAGAGTAAGCAGGGAACATTAATGAAAAAATACATGAATGTCGTGCAAATTAAAAGAATAATAACCTGTTCATATAAGAAAAATACAGCTGTTGAAAACGTTTCCGAAGCCCATTTAACAATGGCACGGGTTGAATCTGGATCCAGGTATATTAAAACACATTCTGCAATTATAAATGTTGGCAGGCTGATAATGGTATTAGAATCTAACAATTCAGGGTTATTCAAAAAGAAAAAAAAAAAGACAACCAGACTCCAAATAGAACATTGCAAGAATACAAGCAAAGCAACTAACTTGAGTGTTATATGATGAAGTAAAAATTCTCAAGACTAACACATGAAACAGAAGACATAAGATGATAATAATAATAATAATGATGATGATGATGATGATGATGATGATAAAAAAAAAAGATAATAATGATGATAATCACAATACAAATAAAGACACAACAACAATAATAATAGTATTAGTAAAAAATCATATTTTTTTGAAGCAGACAGACTTTAGGAGGCATGAGTCACTAAAAAGTACCAAAGCAAGCTAATTGAAAACATTAAATCAACTACAGGGAATTGCAACATTCCGCTCATACCTGGGATCCATGCCAGCCAAAGCTATGGTCTCATCAAGCTTTTCTATATCACGCAAGTCAACAGGAAGTAGTTTGTAATGGTCACTTAGTACTTCTCCTTTATCTGCAAGGCCAAATAATCCAAACCTGAACTGGAAAATGAATTATTTGAAAGCGTGGCCAATGCAATTTCTATGTGGCAAAAGAAAAATAAAATCAATCAAAAACATAGATAAATGCCTCCATTTTTATTTTTTTTTTGCACGAATACCTTAACATTTCATTGCATCGGAAAATTCAGGGAACTACCTCTAGAAATTGATGCTGTGGAACCAATTTTATCGCTCAACTGACTGCATGTTTCAATAATTGCCGCCTTTTTACTGGTTACCTAAGAACCAAAATCTTATGTTAGTCCAGAACTGAGAGATGATCCTTGGATCATTAAGCATAAACAGAGTCTTCATTTTCTATAACCATTTTGACATTATATAAAGAATGTTCTAAACTTTCACCTCCTTGAAATCCAGCTCCACATATAAAAATGGTGTTTTTCCCTCATCCTGTCATAAAAATCATAAAAAAGGTAAAGTGATAATTACAATAAAATTCTGAAGCTTAGTAATTAATGGTAACATGAAATTTAAAAAAAAAAAAGGATACCGAGAGAGGTTGTGTTTGCCAACAAAAATATAAAATGTGTACATTCGAACTTGGAATTTAGACCAAATTGTGAGAGAGAAACAGAAAATGTATCATGTTTTAGTGATACTTGGATAATGCATTTGAAATACCCAAATAAAATATGTCACTTCAAATGTATCTCTTCGTGGTGTAGTTCAAATCCTTAGGTGCACAAACTCAATTGCCATTAATTAAAAACCTCTACACCTAAAAGAAACTTAAATATATTCATATTCGAGGGATCACCAACATTAATTTAATAAGAGCAAAGTCCATCCATGTCTTCCCCCATTCCAAGCCAGGCAACCACAAAATTATAAGTCTGAGATTCAATAACTCCAATCTTATATCAAATCCATTTTCACTATCATTAATATTAACACCTAAAGTATAATTCCATAGCATCACCTATGCTGTCATCATCTCTTTAGAGAAAAGCTAAATCATGAAGTTGAAAACATGTATATCACATATCTATTTTAAACAGAAATTAAAACAAGCCTATTCTACAGAAAGAAACACGCAGATGCTACCCTCAAGTATGTTTCCATGCTTCATTCATCGCCATAAATCACTCAAACAAGAAGAAAAGAAAGTCACCTGCAATTGAAAATACATTGTATCGAAGCCAGCGCCGAGCGATAATATCTGCTTCTTAACACAACCTTTCTCATCGTCACCAGATCCACATTCGAGAAACTGATAGAGAAGGTTCCGAAGCGCCGCCCAACGCGCAAAGTAACCTCAACCACATAGCATCAGAAGCATAAAAAATAAGTTATCATAAATCAGAAAAATAAAAACTAAAACACAAATCAAGTTATTAAATATTTATCGAAACAGCTAAACTATACCACGATTAATTATCGGTGATCTTCGCACAGGTCTTCGCACAAATAAATGGATGTAGTCGTCTTTTATATAACCTTTTCTAAAACAAGACCTATGAAACAAAACTGTGACAAATTAATAGCACGAAAGTGAAAACGAGAGGGAAAAAGAAGGAGAGGAATGAAAGCAAGAGGGTAACGTACAGTTTACTAGCCGATGCATCGTCGTTTGTGGCTTGAACTGCAGCTCTATTGCTTTGCGAGTCAGTCATCGTTTCTGTAGCGTTGCCGTCGATGGAAACTGTTGGATATAGAAAGCGAGAGGCTTGAAGAAGTATTCGAAATGAAAATAACAGTAATTTATGGGTTTCCTTTTTTGGGAAGAGAAATTTTAATATTTATAAATGAAAAGATATTTTTAATATGATTTTATATTTTTTATTTAAACCTCAAATTAGTATGTAAAATCTAAAATAAGTGATGATTGTAGTTATTTATATTTATTATTAAATAACACTCGTATTTATAAATAAATATAATAAAAAAATAATAAAAATTATTTATTTATTTATTTTTGAACTTGTTGTAAAATATAATTTAATTTAATTAATTGATGAATAAAATTTTTGTAAAATTAATTTAATTTGCAGCTTAATTTTTACAAGTCCGAAATGTGAATATTAGTTTACTAGGGGCCAAGTCCATAACTTGCCCCCTGAACTTTTACTTTGGATCCCCTAAACCCCACAAACTTTACCTTTCACCTTGACTTTTAAATATCTACAAACTCGGCTCAATAATGAATTTCATTACATGACATAAGAAGAAGAATTTTAAACTGAAATAATTATGTTCCAGCAAATAGTCCAAAGAAAAAGTGACAAACAACAACTAGATAAAGTAAGGCTTACAAGACGTCTCCAGTTCCGTCATTAACAATAATAAATAATTAAGTCTTATATGAAAATAAAAAAAACATATGTAGAGAGAATTAAAAGAAATCCATCGAATAGCAAAGCTTACTGTTGATCCCAAAAGACAACAACACTTACGTGGTAATACTCTGTGTCAATAGAAAACGATTAAAGAGAAGAAAATTTGATATGATGGTCTATATGAAGAATTGTTGTCCTTTTATTTTTTTACCCAGTGTACATGTGACGTGTTCCTAAACCCTGTGTTTTATTGCCATGGTGGACGCCACGTGTATTTTCTTGCTGACTGGTTTCATCTCGGTGAGTTTAGTGCTACACTAATGAAAGTTCAGTGAGTTTTGTGTTACAAAACGGACTTTCGTGACCTTTGTGTTACAATTTGAAAACTTTAGTGACCATGAGGGAAATTACCTCTCAATCATATGACTCCGCATGTTTGGGCTGCACATTTGTTTCGAACCCGAGGGCCGAGGCGGCCGCCGCCAGTATTTGACAGGAACAACAGCGCAATTATAGTAAAAAATGTCAAATTTGTAAGTATTAAAATATCAAAAAACCAAATTTTTCTGAAAATACTTGAGAAGTACTTTCGTAAAAAGTTAATTATTCTGTGAGTACATAATTCATAATTTTTAAAAAAAATTATAAATAATTTTTTTAAAAATATTTTTTTAAGATTGATTTTGACATTTATAATAATTTATAAAATAATGTACATTATATTATACATTATTGTGAATTATTGTAAATGGGTCGCAACGGTTTACAAATTGAGTATACCGATCATATTTTTTAATTTTAAATATTTTTTTTTTAAATTTTTAAAGTTCATAATGATTCAAAAAATAGTGTTATGAACTATTGTAAACCATTTTAAACGGTAATAGTTCACAAATAGAGTACACAATTCATTTTTTTAATTTTAAATAATTTTTTATTTTTTTGAAGTTTATAGTAGTTCACAAAATAGTTTACATTCTAAATTTTAAAGTTCACAATAGAGTGCAATTTTTAAATTCGCAATAGTTCACACAATCCAAATTTAAAAAAAAAAATGTCTAAATGTTTTTTTTTTTAAATATTTAACAAAATTTTTCTTAAAAATATTTTTAAGTAGTTTTGACGTTCACAATGATTCACAAATAGTTTACATACATTATTGCTAATCATTATGAACAAAAAAATAATAATAGTTCACAAAATGTAATAAAAAGACAAAGAAAAAAGAAAAATGGCAGTCAATGACATTCAGGTAAATTTATAAAAATAAAAAAAATGAAACACTAGGGTTCTAGCCACGATGTCCCTCCTTCAAAGAACCACAACACCGTTGCCGCTGTCTGTTCGCATCACGTCTCATCTCGCCATCCATTCGCGGTGTCGTCCTCCTCCTTTTGTCTCAATTGAACCACCGTCGCTTCTTTTTCTCCAGTTGCATCTTAGATTGTGCGAATCTCTCTGGTTACATTTGCCACCCTCCTCCGTTCATCTCCATCGCTCCTCTGTCGTTTCCTCTTCTTTGTCCCGCCTTTGGACGACGGAGCGAGAGAGAACCGAGAGAGCCGAAGGGGAAGAGAGAGAGAGGAACAGGTGAGAGAGCAGTGAAAAGAGGAGGAGATGATCGACAAAGGTAGTGGCTAGGGCGGCGGCACTGCAAAACTAAGGTTTGGAGTGAGGTGGCTAGGGTGGGGTGGGAGAAAGAGTGAGAGAGAGAAAATTGAAGAGAGGGAAATAGTCAAATAAATAAAATGAAAAATTAAAATTTGTATAAAAATGAATGTAGAGTTTTTAAAACTTAGTTTCAAGCATGTAGCATTTTTTAAAAATAAACATAAAAATCGACATTTTTGTAAGAATGAAACATGTGTTGATATTTTTAAAAAATGGTGGTGAAAAAATTAACAATATGTGTAATTAGCACTATTTGATATATTCTTGAGAAAAGTGAAACTAAGGCTTAGTTTTAGCCAACATCAACATCACTATTTAAATTAGTTATTTGAGATAAATTGTGTAATAAAGATTAAAAGTTAATTATAAATTCAATAAATTTTACAATAAAAATAATAATAATATGTTTAAATAATTATAACGTGATTGAATGGTATTAAATATGGAATACGCTTTTCAATATAATACAAATAAATACCGCTACTAAAATCTATTATGCGATTAAGCTACTCAAATAAAATCAATAATCATTATTATATAAAAATAATTAAAATATAAATAGACATTCACCATCACGCGTTAATTATTTGTGTTAAACAGCTGCTCCATATTACTGGTGCTTTTCTTCCTTATGCTCGTAGGGAGTCTAATCTATGTGCCGATTGTTTAGCTAAAAATAGTTTTTCTTAGTCTTTTAGTAATCATGATTTTATATTATTTCCACAATAATTTACTTTTTTATTATTTTTTAACAAACATTATAATTATAATTACGGTATTTTTTCTCTATAAATAAGAGTTATTAATAATAACTAAAAAAATATCATCCTCTTTTACTAAAAAAAATAAAATATAAATAGACATTTTTTTATCATCTCTAAAATTTAAACTTCTCGACTACTCAACTCTTCTTCTTAACTACTCAATTATTAGCTCCTTAGTTTTAAGTTTCTCAAACTCTCAATCTTCAATTCTCAACTTGAGATCCGCACAAAGCACAATAAGTTCACGACACCCCTTTGTACCTTAGGATTAGTTCCTCAAGTCATACTCATTAGCTCTATACATAATCACACGTAGAAAAGATGAGTCACTCTTCGTGATGCTCAAATCAATTATTAGTTCTAATTCAGGAGTATAAGTGAAATAAGATTTACATTGGTTTATGGGTGACTAACTTGCTGTCTATTTTATATATTTTAGTTGCCAAATCATCGATGGATTTTTCTTTAACTTTAACTTAATTTTACTATTTGAATTTTTCATTGGGTTTATGAACTTAGATGAGTCTATGCCGCAAAAGCATTTTATGATTGTCAACAAGAAATAATATGGGTTGTTTAGTTTATAAAATAAAAAATTTAATTTCTGTTTTATGTTCTCTATTTTGTTTCCATTTTTAAAAGTTAAAAAATATTCAAATTATATTTTCATTTGTGAAAACTGGAAAACAACCTATTTGCATAAAATAAAGAAATAACTTATTTACATTTTTATGTAGAAAACATTTGGAAACCCTTGTTTTCCACATATAACAAGCTTTTAAACTACTTTTCCACTTTATGATTTCTCTAGAGAATTTTTAAAGAATTTTCAGAAATTTGTTTAACTAAACAGACCATAATTTTCATCTGCAAAACGCAATTTTCAACTTGGTCACCTAATGGCACAAAGTTTTTTTTTTTTCTGAAACAGACGAGCAAAACACAAACGGAAGGAAGCTTTTTGAGTAATAGTTACTTTGAAATCACCAAAGGAAAATACCTCTCTTTTACGGCAAGTGTGGAATGCATTTCATGTATACAGTGCCATGACTCATACAAAGATGGTGCCCACTAACATCCTGCGTGCAATTCCGACTAGGATAAAGTCCGGCCATATGTCATGGCAATCGTCCCGTTCTCCAATTGCGAGTAATGTTTTTGAAATTGGCCAAATATTCCAACTCGATCTACAATTTTTGACACGCTGTTCAGTTCAAAGTAATGTTAGACAACACTGATTAAAAAAAAAAGACAAAAATGATAAAAGACAACTAAAATGGTTGAACACCACGGTGCTTGAACTGTTAAACTAAGGTGAATTCTGATATCATATTGAAATTGACTCTAACTTTTACTCTAACAGATGTCTTATGGGCATCTGTAGTAGTTAATTAATTTTTTTGAGGAGTTAACCACTAGAAATGTCCTAATATGTTGATATCATATAAAAAAGATAATAGCTAATATTTTAAAAATATATATAATAAAACAATTACATGCTAAATTTATCACGGTAAATCTTGCTGCAAATTAGATGGCGCGTGAGAGGTACTATAAAACTAACCCAAAAGGGTGCCATTTTAATTTAAAACGAAAAATGGAGAAACTTTTAGCCACAATCACCCAACTTTTAAAAGATTTTAAGGTCATTTAAGTCTTTTTTGTCACCACACGGTCACCCATCTTCAGATTTCTTTTACCGAAGGTCATTATGATCGTTTTCTTCATTTTTTCCGGTCCGAAAAGGCCACGTGGAGTGCGACATCCCTAAAGAAGATAGTCGCGTTATTGATCTTTGTGAAGTTTTCGGTGACTCCAATGGCCTCGAAGTACTGTTCAATACCGAAGATGAAATTTTCCACCATAGTGGCATTCCTTGTGCCATTGTACATGGCAGGCTTGAGGACTTTCAAGCCTTGCGAGGTGGACGTGCTTACAGTAGCCGTACTAGTCGAGGGTGGACTGCCTCGATGGATGGTGTTAATCTCCCTACGAAACTCTTGTATCTCTCGTCTAGAAGAGTTTTGCGTAGGTCGTTGACTCTTGAGCAAGGGAGTGTAGTTCTCCCCTAAAGGCACTGCCAATGTCTTCGATCATAGATTTGACAGCCCGAGTGATTTCCACATTCTCGTGGATCAGGTTGTCCACTTGATCGGTAAGCTCACCAATGGTTGTGGTGACATTGATCAAACTCCTATCGGGGTCAGCAACTCGAGTCTCCAATGTTTCCATCATTGGAGCCTTGGACTTGCCTTGTTTAGGTTGGACGCGTTGCTTCTCGCGCCTACGAACCTGTTCGGTGTGTTGCTCCTCGATGTTGGCAGCAACAACGATCTCATCGCTTGCCATTTGCTTAACCGAAGTCAGAGGCCCCAAGGATTGGAACGTTGTTCTGATGCCAACTGTCACGAACTTAGACTTTGTACAAGTTAAGTCGCACAACACTTAGTTTATTTCGTTGACACAAATAGAACTAAGTAAGCTTTGATGTTAGTTTGAGTGAAGTAGAAAGAGCAACTAAGGCAAATGGAGGTTTGGGTCAAGAAGAAAGCAAGTGTTGAGAGCTTTCAGAGTTGCTGGAATGAAGGCTTTGTATAATTGTCCAAGCTTTGTTTTTTTACAAATGAGAGGGGTGACCTTTATATAGGCATTACACCTCCTCAATGTGTGGCTACAATGATTTGTTCTAGTTATTTCTATACAATTCTTTATGTACAAGACGAACTAGCAAGTGTTGAAACTTACTACAATTTGTGATAAGTTTGTGGAGTTGCCTCACATTGCGGAACATTTTAAAAACACGCCAAGCTTTGATCAAGTTGCGGAGATTTTTGGATAAGTCTAGGCGAATCTTCATACTTAGTCATTTTTCTGCACTTCTCTAGCGTGTTCTAAAGACTTATGTGGCACACATATTTGTCTAGACATTTTCTGCAACACTTTAGCACGTTTCAAAGCTTTTCTTTACATACTAGCACAACTTTAATCTAGGTATATGACAGACCATTATTACCATGACTTAACCAAAATTTGGCCTAGACAAAAATGGGTCGTGACACTTAAGTGACTTTACTGAAATCTTTTAGAAGTTAGAAGTTCGGTGAGCGTGGGTAAAATTTTCTCCTTAAAATGTGAAAATTAGCGCGGGATCTCCAACTGTATTCCAGCACACAAAGTGGACCCGACAGAATATATCGTACGCTCGACAATACGCCACGTGTAAGAAATCCAGATATTTTAGTTCGGGAAGTTGCAAGAGAAAGACACAAAGGAAGATGATGGAGACAGGAGAGGAAGTGGGCGGCAATAATGCACGCTCGTGGGAGGAGCGCGTGTGTTTAAGACAACCGGGATTTTATTGATAAAGACCGAAAACACACAATCAGGGGGAGCGTGGTCCCACGTTTCGATTATTGTCATGTGCGCTCTACGCTTTCCCACTCTCATGTGCGTTTGTCCCATTTGATATTGCCCTGTTTTGAGAGGTATGCTTTCTCTTTTCGCATCCGTTTCTTGTTTTCTTCCCTGCTTCCCCTGCCACTGTGCCTCATTTCAATCAACGGTTGTGATTTCATCCTTTATATTTTTCATTTGATGAAAAATCATTTTTGGTTAAATAGTTGATAGTTTACTGTAGTGGTAGATTCGGACGTAGATTATAGAGTAGTAAATTTAATAAATTATATACTAAAAAAATAATAAGATTGATTTTTTTATTTAAAATATATTAACTATATTTTATGAATTACAAATTCGTTATTAAATTAAGAGGGAGTTACTATGACGTCTCTGAATTATACTATAATTTTCTATTCAATTTCTCACTTTTAAAAAATCTCCTATTACGTCACTACTTGTACACATCATCAGTTTAAAACAGATATTTAACACTTAATTTTAGTATCTGTTTCTTCAAATTTGCATATAAATATACTGTGCAAAACCTGTGATACTAATATTAGGTGTTAAACATCTATTTTGGACTGACGCTGTGTATAAATAGGGGTCTAATGGAAGACTTTTCAAAATTGAAGAACTGAATAAGAGATTATGGTATAACTAAAAAAATGTCATAATAATTGTCCCTTGAATTAAATACAATCCTATCAATTGATGAAGTTTCTTTTAATATAAACATAAGAGTTAGAATGAGATAGTTTAACTAACAAATGAGCAATTTAATTCGCATCTTATTAAGTAAAAAGTAGCCTTAGAAACTTAAACAATTGGTTAAAATAGACATTTTCATTTCAAAAATACCTTGGTAGACACTCAAATTTAATTAAAACTTTACTTAATAATAAAAGGTTATAAACTGTACACAAATTGTTATTTTTTGTCATAAAGTGTAAAATTATATTGTTATAAATTTGTAGGTGTTGAGGTGAAAATGTAACATTAACTAGAACCTCACTTAATGACATAACACTTTCACCTTAACTATCACATTATCACGATAAGCTTAACCAAAGTTCAATCAATGACAAAATTTCAATATTAATCATATTTCGCCCATCTTTGTCAAAAAATGCCTATAAATTTCTATAGTTTGTACCGAAAGTATAAATTCAATTAAAATTTCAATTTTTATTCATATTATTTCTTATAACTTTACATGTTAATCAGCTAGAATTTAAAGCCGTCAATATTCTTTTTAACTATAAATAGAGCCAAAATTAATCATTTTAGATAATCGCAAGTGCCTAATTATGCATTTTAGAAAAAGGTGCCTAATTATGTGATTGTAGTGCGGCACCCGTTATTCGTTAAAAAGGACGGGTGCATGTATGAAAAGTACAGACAATCTTTATCTCCTCGGAAGGATCCCAACCTATTTTAAAAATAATTAATAAATCATAATTAATCTCTGTCTCCCTCTCATTTAAACCCGCGCCTAAACTCCCTCCTTGATCTCCCTTATATATTACTACTCTCAACTGAACTCACTCTTATCGCTCTCTTCTCTTCCCACCAAATAACACTTACCTCTCTCTCTCTCTCTCTCTCTCTCTCTCTGTGAGAACAAACAGAGTAGAGAGATTCGCGTAAATTTGTATGAGCTAGGCTGCACTGGATCTTCCTATGGCGACCAACCACCACGTTATCAGCAACGGAGAATCGGAGTCGGTGAAATCGCCGGCTCTGACATCGTCCGTCTCTTTCAAGTCTCGGAAACCGAAGCCGAATCCCAACGCTTCTGCGGCAGTTCTCACCCGAACCGGCTCCGATGTTGATGACACCATCACTTTCTTGCACGGTTCCGATCCTGTCCGCGTCGAACTCAACCGACTCGAGAACGAAGTTCGAGGTAAAATGAAACTTTCCGTTTCTAGTAGTGGCTTGTAGTGGGAGTAATGGCTTTGATGGAACAGCATTTACTTGTTTTGGAATGCTTAGAGATAATTAATTGATAGACGCACTTTGTGCGGTTTATTTGTCGTTATCAGATATAGTGAGATATATGATATGGCCATTTCAACGTTTATTACTTGTATGGCTTACGTTGACTTTGTGCTCATTATTTTGTGGTAAACTTGTTTTTTAAGAAAAAGGGAAACACAGTGCTCTGTTTGGATAAGGGATTGAAAGGTTTAGTTTGTTATATGATCGTTTAATCTACTGTTCACGGATTAGTTGAATTTAAACCGATCAATAGCGAGTTGTGACAGTAGTAAAGAGAAAGGAATCATGTAGGAAGTTGTGTTGCATGGTTTTGCAATTGCTAGCAATGTAATTTTTATAACCATAGTCCATAGCGTAAATAGCAATGAGCACCAAGGGATTGAGGGAATTGTGCAATGTGGTATGTTACTCGGGCAGACCATTAAAGCAGACGTGAAATCTGGATAGCTTGTGCCTTGTGGTTAAAACAATAAAAGTAAAGGAACCACATGATCGTAAGATAGATTTAGTTTCTGAATTTTTTCCATGAAATCTCTGTTTAAATTTTCAGAGATTTGGGGAGAATTCGTGCATAGTGATTGTCATTCATTTAGCTATTGATGATGTGAAATGTAGAATAGGTGATTGAGTTCTGCTTTGCGGTTTGCAGATAAAGATAGGGAACTTGGAGAAGCCCTTGCAGAAATCAAATCTTTGAAAAATTCAGAACGCTTGAAAGAGAAGGCAGTTGAAGAGGTGATTTACGTTGACATCAACCAAAATTTCTGCTT
>CAODLS010897843.1:0-12137 GCA_948243855.1 Flueggea neowawraea | reverse complement strand
ACACGAAAACCAATACAGAGACTTACAGTGAGGAATTGCATTCGGCTTAAGCTTGGCGGTATTCTGTGCCATGTACTTACAGAACCGTACAGACCTTTCGCCTTCTAACCACGTGTTCAATAATTTAATTCCATCCTGATTCCAAAACAGAAGCAAAAAAATGAAATCAATTTAATCAAGCTCATACTTAAGCCCTAGGGTTTTAGATATCAATCGCATTATCAATATTCGAGAAATAGTTTTTTGCTTTATTTTTTTTAATAACCAAAAGGAAGTACAATTACTTCTCTTGCTTTGGCTTTATCGGAGGATAGCTTCTCGAGTATCTCTTGAACATCTCTGAACGAGACCATCGCCGCCGTGCAGAGTGGAAGAGACAGAGAATTGGCGGGAAATTTTCACGTAAGCTCGAGGGGCCAAAAAAAAGTAACAGTAAGCTAGTGCGGTGGAAGACAGGAAGAGTGACAAGGATTTGTAAAAGTAAGAGAGAGTAAAGAGACGTCGAGAGGACAATTAGTGAGGAATTAGTGACCGGCAACTGTCGTTTCCCGTTTTACTGCGCTTAATTGACACTAAGCCTTTGTTTGTTTTAAGAGAAATGAGGGGAAAAGAAAAGAAAAGAAGAGAAAAGAAATTGCATTTACTTCTCTTGTTTGGGTAATGAAAAAACAAAGGAAAAGAAAAGAAGTGGGAAATTTAAGCCAACAAAATTTCTCACCAAATTGGTGAGAAACGAATGGAAAAGAGAATTTTTAAGTTACAATTTGTATGAATTACCAATTATACCCTCTAAATGAATGAAAGAAAAATATTTTCTTAAGGGTATAAATGTACCCTATTTCTCTTCTTTTCTATGCATAAAATAACATACCCAAACAAGAAAAGAGAAATTATAATTATTTTCTCTTACTTTTCCCTCTTAATTTATTTTCCTTTCCATTGCACTCCTGATCATCCAAACAAAGGCTAAAGGGGGAAGTGGAACTGCTGATGTAACTCCAAGATAATGGTTATTTTAATGGGAAAAGTTGGAAAAAACACAATAAAAAAACTTTTTTTTTTGACCATCTGGTATTTAGAATTCCAATCCAACTAATTCAGATTCACTCATGCAATACCTCAAATGACAGTAAAGGTCTCACTCGAGAATTTTAAAATAGTTGCATACCCAAACTCGAACCCAAAACCTCTATTTAAGTTAGAAGAGTCGTCTGTTAACTCATTCACAGCATGTTAGAACATTATTTTTTGACAAATGCAACTACCACAAAAATCCTTTTAAAATTGGAAAAACTGAAAAGACATTTTAAAAATTATCACAATTTAACCACTTTTGACCTCGACCTAAGAATTTGAATACACCTCAAAAAAACGGACCACACACGAATGAGTATAAAACATATATAAAAGTGTACAATAAAAAATGTTTACAAAATGTGTACGAAATGAATGCAAGACAATATAATTAAAATACCATTTTTAATTTTTTTGGTTGTTTAAACACAAAAGCAATTTAGAAAGTTTACAAAACTTATACAACACCAAAAAATACATACAAAATATATACAAAATGAATACAAGCAAAGTACAATTATAATACCATTTTTAACAATTTATGTATTATTTGGACATAAAGTGTACATAACGTACACAACATTAGATATTATAAAAATATCATTTTCAAATCTATATATAAATGTGTACAAACAAAGAACTCAAAACACAAATGAGTATACAACTGACTACAAACATATAAAGACAAGTAAATCTTTTTTTTTGCCTAAAATTTATCCAAACAGCCACAAACCCTGCATATTGGACTAACCTCTGATTGTAATAATTCAAGAAAACCACTTTTAGCAGACGTGGTTTTTTTTGCCTAAAACCACATAAAGAAAGTGAGTTACTTTTCTTTATCTAAAAACTACTTTAAGAGATGTGGTAATTATGCGATAAACCAACAAAAATTTTCAAAAATTTATTTCGTATAGACAGATTTTGCTTATTACAGATATACTTTGCAATATTTTGTCCATATGCGCGTCACTTTTTAGATTTACGGACATGTTATTTATTCGTTAAAGATAAGTATTCCTTAGGGACAAGTTATGTTGTTTATGTTTATATATTGTTTGCATGTTGTTATATATTGTTGATATCTCATTTGTATATCATTTATATATTGAAAATAATATATAAACAAATCTATATTTTTATATGTTATTGATTTGTTGTTGATATTTTTTTTATATGTTGTTTATAAACAAGGCATCAATAGTATATAAACGACATTCAAATTTTAAAATAAGAAACCATATATAAACAAAATTTAAATAATTTTGAAAAAATGAACAGATTTTAAATAAGTTTTAAATAATTTCAAACTTAAAATGTACAGAAAGACAACTTATAAAAATATATCAACAATATATAAACAATATTCAAAATTTAAAACAACAAAAACAACATTTAAATATCATATAAACAACTTTTAAACAAGTATGAAAAATTAGCAAATTTTAAACAAATTCTAAAAAAGTTTAAACTTTTCCAAACTCTATAAAAAATGTAATTTATAAACTTGCGGCCGTAAGAGTGTAATTTTGAAAATTTGTCAAAATATTGAAAGTGGATGACAAAACCTGTAAAATGTGATTATGTGTTTCGTGAATTTGTAAACAACCCTTAGATAGTGTTTGGTATAAATGAATTCCATAAAAATTTGTGGAATTCATTCATAAATCCCAATTGTCATTAATTCTCATGTTTGCTTTGTTTTTTTTTAAAGGAATTATAAATGAAAGAATTGCTTCAACGCTAAAATTGTTCATTTGTAAATCCTACTTAAATAGGTCTGATTTGTAAATGAATTCCAAATTTTTTTGTTGACAATTTTATCCACCTCATTTTCACTCTCCCTCTCAACCCAAATTGTCCTCCTATCTTAGTGTCGTTGCATGTCTTCCTAACAGCCACCACAATCAGGTCTATCTCAATTCTCTTCTTGTTTGTCTTTAATTTTTTTCATTTGGATTTTACATTTTCTTTGTCTTCCTCACTGTGTTATTTTAATTACTGTTAATGTTATGACGTTTTGGGTTCTGAATTTGCTTAGTTAGTGAGCTGAATCTTGTGACTCTATATTGTGCCTTAAAACCTGCGGCTTTTCCTTATTGGATCAATGCAAATTACTGATTAATGTGAAATAATGCTGCCTGGGATCTGTTTGTTTGATCATCGCTCCCTGTTGATGTTCATCTATGTTTGTTGTTCCACAGAATTTTATCTACTTCAGGGTTCATATATGTTAATATGAGGCTTATTAGATTTGTCATTCTGACTTTATTAGCCCCGGTATCTACTGATGTTATTTCCTTTTTTCCCTTTTTGGTTGGTTTGACATTTTTATAAGATACAAATTTGTGCTGCAAGTTTTGGTTGTTTTATTGCTGTGATAGCCTTTTGTTGGTTCATGGTACTGCGACTTTTTTTGTGTCGTCAAAATTTTGATTGGTATTATAAATATAAGGGTATTTTAATCACAATGTTCAAATAATTTTAATGTTTAAGTCACACCAATCAAAAAATTCATTTACAAATGATAAAATTGAAATTCTAGTATATATCATACAAAACAGTAATATTCATTTATAAATTCAATTTTTTTTATGATTTTATTTCATTTTATTTGTAAATAAAATAAAAAATATATTCATTCCATATCAAACACAGACAAAAGAGGTATACTCTTTAATATTCTCCATTTTGATTGGACTAAAAATAGGCTTGAAATTAATTTGGGCCAAAATTTGAGCGTGCATTCAATGCTAAGATGAAACGAGAGTGATTTGGCCCATTTTTTAAATTTATACAGGTATACAATTTCTTTAAAAGTTTTTTATTATTTTTTTAGCCTATTAATTGTTTTAGTCTTATATATGTTTTTAAATGCTACCGAAATTTGGCAACAATTCTTTTTAATTTGAAAGCTAAGTTGTGCATCTTGTATTTTTTTTATCCAAGAGAAAGATTGTCATAAATATTAGCAAGTCCAATAAGGAAATAGTTTTCGTCTTGCCAGCCCAATAAGGAAACAGGTAGTCTCATAAAAAATGCATGTTGTATATGACTTTCTTATAGCATCTCCATTGCACATTATAAGTCTAAATTTTTCTATTTTGGAGAGCTAAATCAAAAAATAAAATTTCAATAGTCTCTTTATAATCTTTATATAGAGAGATTATATAGAGTAGTTTTTGCTATCTATATTTGGAAAACCGAAATTCACTTTCTATTCTTCATATTATTTGATGTTGCTTAAATTCTTTTTTTTTTTTGAATAAAGGCACAAAACTTAAGAATCAATGACTGCAATAGGGACATCTTAACTAGGTTGACATCTCCCCTGCGAACTCTTTATTTTCGTGAGCTCAAATTTTATTAATTAAAAAGAAAATATTAAAGAATAGTAAGATACAACCCCAAAAGAAAGGCAAAGCGAAAACAACAAAGCAATGTCTGTTGCTAAACAAAATAGAATCTTTCAACTCTATTTAAGTCATCATAAATAAGCGAACCTCAAAAAATGGGAAAAGAAAGCCACCATTCCAGGCTATCAAGAGACCATCTATGATTGACAAGCTTGTTTGCAACACCATTGCTTTCTCTAAAGATGTGGGAAACAATCACACGCATATTAGACAAATGATGCAAGCAATCCCGCTATTCAAGATAAACTTGTCAAGGTACCAAAATGGAGCGAGTTTTGACTGATTGCACCACACAAATAGAATCGCTCTCAATCCATAATGAATGCCAACCCAACTCCCAAGATTTCTTAATTGCAAAAATTGCAGCAATAAGTTCAGAAACAAAAGCAGGGACCCCGCCGGTTGGAAGAGAGAAATAGCCCATAGGAAAGCCTCTGGGATTACTGAAACGCTCCCTGCACCAGAAGAAGAATCACAGGAAGATCCATTAGTATTAACCTTCATCCAATTTGGTGTGGTGGTTGCCATTTAATTGAAAGGATTGTAGGAGTTTTAGAGGGTCTCCCTGGGATGTCCAGTTGTCATCAAAACAAGGAGGTCAGTAAGGTTGTTATTCATTGAGCCTACTTGAAAATAATTTGCCTCTCGAATAGCACCCCAAACTCGTCGAAGAAAAAGAGAAGCATAAGGCTAAACCTCTTCGAAGATGGCCTTGTTTTTTTGTCTGCCAAAGTAACCATACCGTAGTTACGAAAGTGACTCTCCAATAAACACAAATTTGAGTGTTGCAATTCAACGAGGCAACAAACTCAAAAAACTCAGATAAAGAATCGTATGAAAGAAAGGAATGGCCAAAAAGGTTCCAGATTGCTTCCCACGCCTCCTAAGCAAAGCTGCATTCTAAGAACAAATAATTAGTGGTGAACAACAACAAAGTCTGCACATATAAAATATAACAAAACCACAGTTAACCAAAGTCATTTATGTGGGTAGCTTTCCATGTATAGCTTTCTAGCAACCAAAAGAGCGTGATGGATGGATGAAATGCGCCTAAATATATCGATGTCATAACTCATGACTTCCATGCCATTAAGCTCATATGTTATTTCAACCTCTCTCCCCCCCCCCCCCCTCTCTCTCTCTATCTATCTATCTATCTATCTACACACACACACACACATATATATAGCACCACTGTAGAAACTACTTATTCTTACTCTTTACAACTGGAACTACTTATTCTCACTCTTTACATCTGGGATGATAGACTAAGTGACAAATGCATCCCCTGTGTTACATGATGATATGAGTTCAAAAGGTGGTAAACGCAATTAAGCAAATTAAAAGTTGTTCCTAATGGGTCGGTCCTTATGGACGATTACTCAAACCTTCTAGCGATTGTAGACCCATCCTCATCTTCCTAAAGAGAGTGGCAACAACTTTGTGACTATATAGTAGATGTTCTCTCTGCGAAGGTTTGAATACGGGCTTCCAATGGATTGAAACTTCAGGCTTGACCTAAGGAGTGTGAGACTATGATCGATCCCCTTTTTTATTTATACAAAAGATACTCTCTTTAAATAAAGAGTAATATTAGAGATGCTCTTATTTTACCAGGACTAATTCGATTTGTGTTTTTTCCAACATAAAACAACTTATAATAATTTTGGTTATTGCACAAGAGTCAACTTTTTTTGTTAAATTATTTAATATTTAAATATTTTTTCATATAAGTTAATTGTTGACACGCATAACTAACTATATTTTTTTTTCAATTACAAATCCCACGAAACATTCTTTATGTGGAAAAAAATGTGAGAAGGGATTTCGCAACATGACAACCTTATCTCATTATCCTGATCAGCATAATTCTATTCAAACGTGCAAATCGTTAATTAACGCATAAATACATTTGTAAAGTGTGATTGACGCATATAATTATCTATCTAGACGTACATAAGAAGACAAACATTATCACATACAATGTCTTAATTGCTTACCACAAAAGGAATAAGAGCAGAGACAGGTCAAGGCAAATATTCAACGTTAAATCTGGAAGCCGCCGCAAATGTGAAACACATTTAGATTTAGCAGCAGGAATCCACGCAAGCTCATCCAATTAGAGCTCTTTCAAATTTCAGTTGTAATAGTTGATCCTATTCCTAATATTCTCCAAAGTCATTTTCATTCTCACATTGCTGGGCTTCCATGCCCGAGTTATTTTATCAATAATAATAATAATATGAGTCTTGCTGCATCTCGATGGGGTCAATCTAGCAGAATTAATCGAGGTGTAGTGTCATAAGTATGTAGATCAATCTAGCTAGCTGAGTTGAAGCATGGATATTCATTTCAGCTAAAAAAAGAAGTTCATCCAATTAGAGGATCAATTATTACACCTCTCCTTGTCATGTTAGTGGTAGCATCGCCAGTAACGTGGACCTACAAGAATATGGACTTAGTTGACAACAATAGAATATAACATATTTTTTATAATATATAGTATATTATGTATAATTAATTTTATTAAAAGAGATCTCACAACTCTACTTTTTTACTATTTTTTTCACCAATTATTAGAAAATGTTATATAATACGTTGCCAAACGAGCCCTATATAAGTGGAAAATTAGTATTACCAACCAGATCGTTCATATCTCTCTATTTT
The DNA here is from genome assembly GCA_948243855.1 of Flueggea neowawraea. Taxonomy (NCBI): domain Eukaryota; kingdom Viridiplantae; phylum Streptophyta; class Magnoliopsida; order Malpighiales; family Phyllanthaceae; genus Flueggea; species Flueggea neowawraea. Next base: position 4,980 of record CAODLS010897843.1, on the reverse strand, counting down.
ATGTGAAAACCAGAAATACTTTTGAACACAATTATATAGAAATCGCATTGGTCAAACAAACATTCGATTAAAGTCAAGTAGTGCATGTTGTTTAACTAAGAAGGCGCCTTTAGGTAGAAATATATCAGTGTGTTTAATTTAAAGAAATTCAATAAAATTTTAGATAATTCATTTTAAAATATATTTGTATTTAATATTTTTATTACAATCTTCAAATGAATTATTTGGAAATAAAGGACTTCATGTTATTATACTTTGTTTATTTCTACAAATTATTAATTTTAGGGAATCTGTACATAAAGGTAATAGGTAAATGGAATAATGATTTAAATATGAAATTCGCTTTTGACTAGTTTAATGTTAGAGAAGTTAAATAACTAGCAAATTTATTTTGTCAATTTGAATTTATATGATCTTTTGGACTTGAATAGGATGAAAAGGTATTTATTTATTTATTTATTTATTTTACGTCTGTGAAGCATGATGTTTTGACACAATTGGGCTAGCTAGTATATATATTTATATAGTGTGTGAAGCCAACTTTATAGTCTACATGACAGCAACAAGAAAATAACCAAAATGGCATGCAACTCAATATATCTCATGAAAACGATCGTACTGAAGCAAAGAAGGCGCTATCCTATATAATTCACACAAGGGACAAAATGAATGAATGGAGCTAGTTAGATGCAAGGAGACAAGCATTGGTCGCACGGTCTGCTCCTATAAACAAATGTAGGTCCCAAATGTACGTTGGATTCTAATTCTCCAATACCAAAACATTAAATCCATAATCATTTCAATAGTTAAATCAAATGAATAATATCTTAGACGAATTTGAACAAGATTGCAGTTTTTTTTTTTGACATATTGGCTCCCGAAATTCCAGTCCTTCCATGTTAGAGACGATTCTAAAATTAATAGGCAAATCGATCAATGGATAAGATCACAGTTTAACATCAAAATGCGTTAATCTAGATCGATTTTAAATTCCTTAGATTGAGCAAAAATTAGTCAATAATAAGTTGGTAAAATGAACATGAAACTTCAGGGTAGAGCTATTATCATTTTGCACTAACATCTTTTATCTCCTTTCAACGATGTGAATTAATTTAAAATTAATCTAACAGTTCTAAAAATGCTAACACATTAAAAAATACATATATAATATAACTTTTTTTAATGTGTTGGCATTTCTATAACCATCAAATTAATTTAAAATTAATCTTCATCATTAAAAGGATGTAAAACACATAAGTATAAAAGGACTATAATTCATCCTAAAATTTCAGTACGGGTATTTGATATTGGTAAATTGAGTGCTAAATAATAAAAATAATTTACAAATTAGCGAATTACATAATAAAAAATAAAAAACTGACATATTTTTTAAAAATTTTATTGTATAGAATATATGATATACTATAACAAAACGTTGTAACTTAAAGATTTGCGGGTGATAATCGATTAAGAAAAGAAGAGGAGATTCTGATGTGATAATCGATTCCAAGTGGGCTAGACAACAAGGAACTAGAGCAACGATGGATAGAGAATAGGGAAGGTAGAGAAGAATAAAATAATGGGGAATGAAGATCCTGTCCACCGACCCAGTAGATTCGTGTACTAGAATTTTGGTGATATCTATTTCTATACGGACACATCCGTGCTTGACACCCTGCGCCGCAGCCACCGTGGAAGATGTCGCGCATGCGCATTTATGTTCAAGGTTTAAGTCAAATATATATATATATATATATATATTTGTCTTGTGACAATTCAGTGCCGTCGAGATTTGAAATTGATGGCTAACAATTAACATATGTGCATGTCAATTTTATTATCACACGCGTAGCATATATCTATGACGATTGAATATATTTTAAATAAAGATCTCAAGTGTTTTATAAATATATTTTCAGAATATTATTTATTTATAATTTTTTTTTAATTTTATAAATTATTTTAATAATAAATTTTGATAAATTATTTTATAAATAAATTTTTGATAAAATATTTTATGAATAAATTTCAATTTTATATAAGTTATAAAAAAAAATTATATTTTTAGGATTTTCAAAATAGTTTTATATGAAATAATAAATTTTGTCAAATTTTAAAAATAGTCTTCATTATAGAATTATGTGAAAAAATAATTTTAGTTTTATTACCCATAATAAAAAAAATATATTATGTAATAAAAATAAATATTTTTTCTTTAATTTTTTTCATATTATTAATTTAAATTTAATAAAAATAAGAGTATTATTGATTTTTTTCAGCTAACTTTCTGGGAAGTATAGTTTTAAACTAAACACAATAAGTTGCACTTCCCAGCGATTCAATATGTCAACCAAACACATTTGTAAATTATTTTTTAAGAAGTTATTTCCAAAAAAATAACTTCTAAGTTGAATCAAGCGAGTCCTTAGAGTTAATATAGATGCACATATTGCTAATTCTAAAGTTTCCGGTTCAATTTTGCTATAGTAAGAAATATATATGCTAGTAAATTTATATATTTAGCGTTCAAGCACGATTTAGTGTGAGGGTTTGGATCCCTTATGCAACTACCTGGGTGTAAATTTTCATGAAATTTGTAGTCTTGTGTATAGAGCACATGACGTTAGAAGAGTCACTCCTGTTTATGAGTTTTTACAGTTCTCGTAGTACCCGAGAGAGAGAGATATACTACTCATTTCAACTCTTTTTTGAAAAAAATGGCCCTAGCTATCCTGCATGTGGTCTCGGCTGTACAAGTGATAAAAACATAGCCTAGCGTGCACAAAATCTACTGGCCATGTCCGACACCAAATCCAAGCAAACGAATTCGTAATCCAAGTATTTAATTTATCAACTATAATGAAATAATCACTCTATTGTTCTCAGTTCAAAAAAAATCACCATTGTTTAAACATTTCTTTATAGTCACGTTACAAATTGTTAATGCATAGCGAACGCTAGAAGAGCCGTCGGATGAAGATCTCAAAGCAACATGATTGGAACCTTTTTCAGAACAAGATCGATAATGGGTTGCTGAGTCTTAGACCAAGTTGGGTTGTTGTTAGTAGTTTGATTGCATCACTACCATACATGTGCACAAAAGGGGTTATGTGATCATAGGAAACTCATTTTGTAGGTCATAAGGCTACTCGTAACCTACAGTCTCTGAAGTCGTCTCGCAAAACACATGCTCAGTATTTTTATTGTTATTTTATTAAAGTCTCAAGTTTCTAACCTCTCATTTTTTTCATCCGTAACACAGGGACTATTTTAATAGTCTTGCGGGACGCCTACTCAGCTTTCCACTAAACACAATTTTATTTTAATTCTGTTTGAGCAAATCTGACCGTTAGATCAAAACGATCCAACGGTCATATTTTAATTTAAAAAAAATTAATGTGTCAGGCGCGGGACCAGTAACACATGTAGAGGACGGGCTACATCACGGGGACGCGATTGACTGGGTTACAAACGGTCCGGTTACAAATAGTCTAAGGAAGGCCCAAAAGTGCCACCTTGACTACACTGGCTAGGAGGTGGAATTGTTTGACCATATGAATCATCATCACGACAACGAAGGACCACATCAGAAGGCATATATGCTCGGTTTGAATAAATGAACCCAACCCTTCGATTCAGCGCTCAAAACCTCCATGGTGGTTCGAAATTTGAACTCAGAATCCAGTCCTTCTCTTGGCCGTGGAATTGATTGTACGAAGGATTCGTGTGGACCTACTTCGATGGAAATCCGGGTTCAGTTTGTCACGAATGGTAATATTCAATATGCTGATAAGGTTTCGTATGCATGAAGTAAAATATCTTCACATGTGTGTATATAGAACATATAGTTCTGAAATATGCATGCATATAATCCAATTTGTCACGATCGGGAGAAATATGAGATCGGGACATTCACAGGTCCACCTTGTTTAATTGTGTTATATTTTGTTTGTAATGATGCATGTTGCAAGTGTCTAGCCAGTGTTACTTCAAAAAGAAAAGAAGAAGATGGTTTTAAACGTCATTGTTCCATCCACAGTCACTTAGAAAAGTTCCATTCACATGCAATAATTTTGATTAATGGAGTAATTTTGTTAAGCTATATATCCACAAAGCTTGGACTAGTAATTTAAGAACTCTCGAACATTTAAAATTACAATGTCGAATGAGTAATTTAAGCCCTTTAGTTACATTTCAATATGAAAACTGCCATATTAATTCACATGCAATATATATATTCATGTGTTTCAAATGCATTATTGCACTAAATATGGTTAAGCTAGATTACTAGTCGTTTTGATTAAAAAAAGGTACAATTCTCAACAATACGCACTTGGTATTGCGAGATGTAAAAATAATTATTTAATAATTAATTAGTACATTTTTTTCTGACTAAATGTGAGTTTTGCAATGTTCAGATCACATATATGATCTTCCCAAAACTTGAGTCAATCTTTTATTAATTTTATTGAGTTATAATGATCTATTTTTACTGTATATCAATCAATCTAAACCAAGACTAGCTACAATCCAGTAATATTTGATTTTGTTTTTGTTTTTAAGCCACTCATATAATTTGTTGCTGGCTATAACAAATTTCGGTAAGTAAAAATTATTCTGTTGTAGACCATGTCCGTGAAAACTCAGGCTTGGTCCCAATATGAAGAATGGAATGACACTTCCAAGAGGGGGTGAATTAGAGTTTTAGCAAGTTCAAAAATTTGTTAAAAATCTTTTACAAACAAAAGCAAATAACAAAGTTCTTTTCAAATCAAAGTATAAGTGCGGAAGCAATAAATCAACAATTCACAAACAAGATAAAGTAAAGTAAAGTAAATGAGAGAGAGTAAGGGAGAGAGAGAAACAAAGTCCAATATTTATAGTGGTTTGGTCCTCTTGACCTACGTCCACTCCTCTAGATTTACTAGAGAGTTCAATCAACTATCTCCTCACTTCCGGGTGGAGGGAAATCTTTTAAAA
>CAODLS010897836.1:0-22978 GCA_948243855.1 Flueggea neowawraea | reverse complement strand
CTGTGGGTTTTGTTTAGGTTTTTGATATTTCAAATGATTTAATTTGAAATTAAATTCCGCACTTAATACTATGTATGATTTGTTTTTAATAAACAAAGTTTATATTTTTATTTGTTATTCATATTTATTTAAATATGATGTTTGAGTATAAGTTTTGTACTATGAGGCTTGTGCGGGATGAGCCGGGCTCCCATAGACGGTTCATTTCGTATGCCGGTCGCGGTCCTGGGAATGGGTCGTGACACCAACCTAGTTGCAATCATCAATCCAACAGCAACCAATCCATCACCAGTACCACCACCTACCCACCTCCATCACCACCACCACCACCATTCGCCTCAATCACTTCAACATTTAAAGTTCAGAAATGATCCCTATGAACTAAAACCCAAATTACAAATATGGAATCTCTAACACTGACACAATAATGAAAATTAATTTTCAATAAAATGAAAACAAGTAATTTGTCTCATACTAAAAAACAAAATCAATCCACAGGCGACGAACAATACCCATAATCTTAAGCCATCGATCTAGCAAACGCAAAGAACAATACCCAGAAGCGATGAATGAGTCCCGCAATTCACAGTCTTCAAGCAAGCAATTTTTGTGGTCCTCCGTCGAAGAAGATTGTTGCCCCAGTAGAGGAGTCACGCCACCTCTCTCTCTCTCTCTCTCTCTGAAGTGGCAGAGTCGTCGCAAACTAAAAACCACTGAGAATCGAAGTTGACGACTCCGACGAGAGAAGTACGTGTATGTTAAGATGGCGGAGGATGAGAAAGTTTGAAGGTTAGGGTTGGTTAAGGTGTGAAGAAGAGTAGTGGGTTTGGTTGCTTGGTTTAATGGGTGGGTTGGCTTTAGGATTTGAGTTTGGATTGAGTTGGTTTAACGACGATGATTTGGAACTTTTATTGAATTAGGTTTGAGAGGCAGAAGGGAGTGACATGACATGCATAACAGATTGACATGGCATATTTTTTGGTTCCACGTCATCCATTTTTAATGTTATACGTGCCTTCAAACGATTGAAGTCATGCACATTGCCAGCATAATGCCACGTCATCAAAATTGGTATTACATGACAACGTTTGTAAAGTTTAGGGGGTAATGTGATGCTATTCTTACAAGTTCAAAGGGGTCTGTAAGCTCGCACAAAGTTTATGGGGAAAATTGCACAATATATACAAGTTTAGGGGGTTCACATGTATTTGGCCTAAAAATAAATATCTGATTGGATTCAGAAAAAAAATCTAACTAAATACTTTAAATGATAATATTTTTAACATTAAAAAACTATACCGTTAAACATATATAATTACTCTAGATCATGTTTTTACATAATCCGTAAACCCCTCCTAACTATATATGCTATGGACTTTATCCCGCCACATGATTTTGTGGGTGTTTATAAGTTGTCATTAACCTTAATTGTTAGAGCATGTGAGAATCATGATCTACCAATAGTCTCCGATTAAGGTTAAAAGACTTAAGGTATGTTCTTGACGATTGTTAGGTTTACTTAATCGAGATATTATTTGTTCTACACTTTAAATTTTCATAGTTTTATTTTAAAAAAAAGTCAATGAGTTGAAAGATGAGAATAATTGTAAAGTATCCTTAATTTTAACTTAGTTGAAGTAAGAATTATGACAAAACTAGGATTTTAATAGCGTATTAAGACACTTGTAATCTAACCGAAGTAAGGATTGAACTAACATCCAGAAATGAATCAAACAAAGGCTTAGGGTTAAGTTGGCCCACTAATTGAAAAGTCGTTTCTTATATAGTAGAGGGGGCAGTCTAGTACCGGCCACTTGCTAGCTTTGCATGCTTTTTGCTGAATTCAATCATACACCATCAATCCCAAGCCTTAAGAGTGGTGTAGGCATATACAAGCATTGTGTAATAAAAGATAGAAGCAGCTAGAAAAATTATGCTCAATTTTTTTTTTCTCCTTTTTCTTTTCAAAGAAGTTTATCATAAATATGCTTTTGATACATTACCATGTTGACTAATCCCAACCAACCATCCTTTCTCTCTCTTCCACCACTCTTGGCTTGAGTTGAGAGACATACAGTAGAAACCCTCATTCTTTTCCATCTTATTTTTTTTGCTCTCACTAACTCACAAGCTCCTTTCATACCCTCTCTCTCTCTCTCTCTCTCTCTCTCGGTGTGAAATATTACATGCAAAAAACCACAGTCAAGTCATTCCTCATATTCTTCATGCACATGTTGGGCGGCTTCAACATTCGGCTCTTGAAGCAGCAGTCAAGCATGTTTGGAATTAGCAGAGTGAAAGAATTGCAGCTTTTTTAATTCTCAAATGGTGATGCTTCCCGACAACAAACTGCTGATCAAGAGCCATCTCTCATGATCAATTTCTTAATTATAATCTTTGGTAAGAAAATAATTCTCTCTTTTTAATTACACATATCAAAATTTAAGAGTTTTAGATACTCCGGAATTGATGTGTATAGATGTCCGAAAAAATCGGAGATAACTCTAATTCTTATCGACCTCGTGTTTTGAAGATATCTTTTTTTCTCAGTCCACCGACTTGTGAATTAGATAAATAAAAAAATCTACTCATACAAAATTAAAAAAAAAATCTTGGTTTTCCAAATAGCACCTTTATATACATAATAATAGTTGCAGGGTGGAAATGATAAGGTAGTGCTAATTCTGTTTTTAATGTAATAGAATAAGTGTGACTTGATAGAAAGAAATTTGCTTGACTTGTTATTATTGTCTCCCACTCAATAGCCAAGCACAAAAGCTCAACTTGTTTTTTTTGTTTGTTATATGTATGCAGATATCATGTAGATTCTGCCTTTCTTTGCTACATGATAAAAATATAAATTAATATAAAAAGAAGCTTTTCTGTTCATTTTTTATCTTAAAAAAAGAAATTCCAATTGAATATGGACAAGAAGAAGATTGTAAAACTTTCTGTGTCCTTATTCACATGTTAATATATACATTTCTTTATCAATCTCAAAGAGCTACCCTTCTTATGATTATATTGATGACATTCCCTTCTTATCAAAGCTTTTCTTGTGCCATTTATATTGATGTCTTGTTAATTTCACTCCAATCACTAATGGGTTTATAACTCATTGAACCTAGTCAATTTTACTGTTTGCATTTGATCATTAATGAAGCATTTGATCATTAATGAAAGCAATTCAAATAACTTATCAAAAGGTTTAACTCTATATATATATATATATATATATCTCGTCACTATAAGAGAATAATTGATTAAAGATTTTTTAATATCAGAAACGATTTGAATAAATAATTAAAAACCATTTGTATCAAATTAATTATATTGTCTACTGATGATTTTGTATTGAGAAAGTATGACATAAGCATTGCATTTGTTGTGATAAATTTGAGCTATTTTTTGGTCCTTTAGGACACTTTGGCTGACAAAACCAAAGTATATAATATAAAGGCTACCTGGACCAACATCACATTATCAATGGACCACTCAAGATAGAAAAGAAAACACAACTATATAATTGGTGCAGTTTATATATTCCTTTCTTTGAAGAGTAAGAGGAAGAGGATGCCATGTTTTTATTTTTGAATTATGACACTTCACCAAAATTCAGGCCAGCTATTATATGATATCTTCTTTTCTTCAAAAACTTGGTCCACAATATCTATCATATCCCCTTCTGGTTTGAATTAGTTAGCATTCTTGAAATGCCTATGAAGGACAGTTGGCGAGGATTGAAGGATGAAGTTAATTAATGCATTTAACTAGCCTAGATTGTGAGGACTGATTTTGTCTAGTCAAGACAAATAGGTATAATAGCTTTAATTACTTTCATATCTTCCTGAGATTCAAATTTATAAGGTTTTGTTTGGTTGGAATGACTCTAATTTTAGGAAAGTAAATCAAAAGGAATTTATGCACCGTCTTTTGTGATTAATAAGGCTACGAAAGTCAAATTTATAAGGTTTTCTTTAAATGATTCTAATGACTTATTACTAAATGTACATTTTTGTGTGGCATAGGCAGTTTTAAATTACAAAAAGTTTCGTAGAGCTTAAGCATATATGTGCTTTGTGAGAGTGCTCATTGTGCATATTGGATAGCTAGATTTGGTTTTCTGTTGTCGGGCCAGTCTAAGGTTGTCCATAATGCGGCTAAGATCCCGTAGTGGGATCCTAGCCACTGACATGGGGACACGTTACTGCGTCCCCATGTCGTAGCCCGTCCTCCTGCGGGTGGACGGGCTACATGTGTCAGACGTGGGGTCCACTGGCTCAGTGCCTGACACATTAATCTTTTTTTTTTAAATCAAAATCTGACCGTTGGATTGTTTTGATCCAACGATCAGATTTATTCTAACGGGTATTAAAATAAAATTGTGTTTAATGGAAAGTTGAGTAGGTGTCCCGCATGACTATTAAAGTAGCCCCTGAGTTACGGATGAAAAAACAGAGGAGTTAGGAACTTGGGACTTTAATAAAATAACAATAAAAACATTGAGCAGACGTCCTACAGGACGACTTCAGGAATTGTGGGTTACGAGTGTCCTAAGTGAATTGACAAGAAAAGCGTTGAGTTAGCATGTAAGTAGGTCTAATATGCTTTTTTTTTTTTAAATAAAAGTTTAATTGCCAGGTCATTTTCTTCCAAGTGTTCATGCGATTTGTTACTAATTGCGACTTCTTCCAAAAAGTCCTTATCAATTAACATTCCATTAACAACTATAATTCCTTTCTCATTGCAAGAAATGTCCGTCTCTAAAAATATTCCTCTCATGCACAATTGTTCTTAATTAATTCCTTGGCAGTGATGCAGATTAAACTTCTTGTCAAGCTTGTTCGTAGTTGCTTTTTAACCGAAAGTTAATTAAAAGTATGCTTCGTGATGTACGAAAAGAATAGAATGTTACTTGTTAGTATGGAATTAATTTAATCACTTCCAATTATGTTAAAGAGAGCAACTTAATGTCCAGATATGCAAAAATTGGAAGAGTTGGCACATTGTTTTGATATAGAAATTATTCCACAAGGATTGGGTTAGTGTGAAAATTGAAGTAATGCCCAAACATCTGACCTATAGTCTTGGAATACAAGAAGCTTTCCATTTCCATTCTCTCAAACAGTTTAAGTCACACACACTACTTCACCCTCTCCTGTTGTATTTGACATAATTAGATGTTTCTGCTAAAACCAACCAAGCTGACAAATTTACATAAACCAAAATGTTATTAAAAAATTGACCTGAATTTTTTTATAAGTACTTGAAATATTATTTTTGATAAGTCATTTTATTTCCTCTCATTAAGGATTGAACCCACGTTCCCTTAGTGCTGGAGTTGTTTCATGACTTAAAATTTTATTCCAATTGAAATGATAATAAACATAGGGAGAGCAAAACTTTGAAATATATATATATATATATATTAGTATTCTGTGTATGTGTTTGAACTCTTTTTATTTATAATTTATTAATTTTTTAATATAAATGTATACCTTTAAATTTTTGTAGTCAATTTTCATTGCATAAAATAAGAAAAAAAATAATGTAATAAAAAACTTAATTGAATCATGCTTAATTTTTTTAATAAGTCGAATATATTTTTTAATACATTACATATAATTGACTACATTACATGGAGGCAAAATTTTTAAGTGTAAAATGAAATATTACTATTATGAATATCCATAATAAAAGAGATATACTACATAATAATATTCAAATAATAGTTTATCCTAATCATAATTATTTAATTTAAATTTATTGATAAAAAAATAGTTATGCTAATAGAGCTAAATATTTTTAGTGCCAGATATTATTAAACACAAATAAAAATAAATACTTATCTGAATAATTTTAAATCCAATGTCTAAGATATTAATTAGTTATGTTAATAGAGATAAATATTTTTGGTGCCAAATATTGTTAAACACAAATAGAGATAAATACTTATCTAAACAAATATTTTTTTTGTTTCGTAAAGAATTAAGAATCTCATTAATGAATAAAATTTGTACAAAGTTTATGTTACAATTTTCATCATTTCTTTCCTAGTCTTTACCAAGCTCTGATTCGGATCCAGACAGAGAGATAAAGAACTATGGCAGAAATAATGGCTAAATCACTAAACAAAAAAAAAGAATCATCACTAAACAAGACAAACTAAATTCTGCACAGCCTAATTATCTACCAATCATCAAACACAAGACTAAGTACCACACTTCAGCCGGATCACTTCTACAATAGTTGTGCTAACATGCTCCGTTGTGAAACTTTGTTGCTGAAAAATCCTCTTGTTCCTCATTTTCCAAATCCAGTAAATTGATGCAACAAACAGATTTCTCCTTTTTACTTGAAGGAGAGTTTTACCTTTGGTTTTCCTGGAAATCCAGCTGACTTCACGACACCATGGCAAGGTGCTTCGGTGGATATCAAATGTTTTCAGTACCTTTTGCCAAATCATTAAAGATACAACACAATCAAAGCATAGGTGCTCAATGCTTTCAGTAGCTAGCCGACACAGAACACATTGGTCATCCTGAACACTCCCCCACATAAATAATCGTTCTATCACTGTAAGTCTATTGTTAAGGTCAAGCCACAGTATAAAGCTATGTTTTGGTCCCCAAACTAATTTGAACCATGAAACAAGAGGGGCTTTAGTTCTAAGTAAGTTCGATGCACTCTTAATAGTGTAATTACCATGTGCAGAAAACTTCCAGGTAACTTTAGTAGCTATCATTGATCACGTTGAGGGGGCCGCCCCACTCTCTTCCCTCATCCTGGAATATTAGTATCTACACTAGTAGGTATAGTACTATCAAAAACAGTCATAACCCCATGCACATCAGTCTTCATGTTTACACCTGGTAACCCATTATTTGAAGGAGACACGTCCTCTTTGTTAGCATTATTGGGTAGAGACACATTATTCTCCTGCTCCCTATTTTCAGGAAATTTAGACATAAGTGGACCCTCATTTAAGGTCTCATTCTAAGCAACGAGGTTATCATTGGCTTAACCCTCTATATTTGCTATGTTTTACCTTAATCATTCGGAAACTTCTGACTAGAATGCCCAATACCTTTACATGTAGTACACCAAATTGGCTTCCAATCATACTCTATTCTCTGCACAAATTGTTCTCCAAACTCATACTCCAGAGTAACTGTTTCTGGGAATGCACCTTTAATCTCCATTTCAATCAAAATACGAGCAATGCTAAGACGGCTTCACTGCATAGTACAATGATCTGCGAATAATGAGGTTCCCAAAACATTACCAATCCTACTCAACATATCAAGGGACCCGAATTCTAAAGGGAGTAATGGAAACTTGACCCAAATAGGAACACGCTGCACATTACATATATCAAACGACAAAAGAGGACGCCATGCCTTCAACAGCAATAGGCGTAGATTAAAAGTATACGGTCCCTAAGTCAAGACTCTATTTTTGGCATCATCATCACAAAAATTAAAGAGGAACACATTTGGAGCAATCTAACGTACTGACAATAATCCCCTTTGTTTCCATCGAGCCATGGCAAACCCCTCAATAGCAGAGAAACGAGGGATTAATCCATACACGCTTCCTACTAAGGAGTTTTCCCACTTATTACACTTACCAGCCAATTCAGATCATTGAAATTTACCAATACGCATGCCATTACTGATAGAAAGAGGAACATACCTAAGATCATCACCATTTGACTTCTCCCTATTTTGGGCAAATAGGTCGGACCATTTCTTAGGAGTATGAAGGGGAAGACTGGACGAGTTACCAGGATGATCCTTGCACTCTATTGGTTTAAGAACCCTAGAGGCATCCCTCTGTTTAGGAGGTTTCAGAGATTGGGACCCCTTGTTACCATTCTGGCTATCACCATTTGGATTCGAAGCAACAACTTTAGGAGACTCCATCATCGATACTTCCATGTGTGGGAGGTGTGACTAGTTGGATGATTTTGGATCCAAGAGCAACAGATTTGCACAATCTCTAGCCAGATCTGCTAGACTGATCTTCAAATTGGAGTTTTTCTTTGATCACCGACCCATTGACGGAAGGCGTATGCACCGAAACAGAGATCGAGGAAGAAACCCTAATTAGAAGTAACTGCTTCACTCTCTCTCTCTAGAAAGAAGAGAGAATAGAGAGTAGAGCTGTGCTTTTGGTCTTTAGTATACATTTCTAAATAAATATTTATCTGAAAAATTACAAATTCATTTAAAAATAAAATTATTTTTTAATTGATTATCCAACAATTATATTAATTTAAAATTGAGAAAAGAGATAAAAGTGTCAAAAAATATTTTTTCTCACATAGTGTTATGATTTTGATATATATATATATATGTTCTCCTTGAAAATATATACTCACTAATTACAGCTGAAAAGTTTAGATTTCTTGCTGAAATCGAATAAAGACTCCAACAAAATTACGGGATTCTCTCTTTTTTTTTTTACTGTACAATCTGCTAAATACTTTTAATCTAAATAAAACGGAGTCCAACCTGAGTCATAGTGGTCAGTTCATGTAAACTTGTCTAAGAATACGCTTAAAACAAAAGACACATGTTTTCCAATAACTCAAAAAGCCAGATTCTCAGGTTGATTCAATTTCTTTCGAAACATATGTCAAAGTTTTGTAGCAGAACATGTCAGGAAATCAGGCGATTTAAGATACGCGGAATAACAAGAACAATCACGCAATAACACAAGATTTACGTGGTTCGATCAATAACCGATCTACGTCCATGGGCAGAGCACAAGAAATTCTACTATTCAGAGTAAAAAACAAGCACAATAGCTTACAATGGCATTCAAAGGTTATCCAAGACGTTCCCAAGTCCCCTTATATAGTTAACAAGTAATACAAGTCAAAACTAATTAGGAAAACCCTAATTGTAACCCTAAATCCTGTCAGAATTGGTTACACGGTCAAGGAAGCAAAGACACTGGCATAACTCTACGACACACGGCCATGGATCGCGTCTGTGTAGCTCCAAAAAACTCGACAGGAAAGACACGGGCACGGACACGGCCGCGGCCACGGCCGTGTCCGCCCAGTTCTCTTCTCTTCTGGCTCCAGTAAATTACACGGTCAATACCACGCCTGTGTAGATCCCCGTGTCCGTCAATCAACTCTTATTCCTTCCCAACTTCGTCATTCTTTGGCTTGTATCACTTTCCATAAGGTTTTGACTTTAATCTTGATCAAAAAATTCACTCCAATCTCAACAATTGATTTCTTTTTATTTCAAAGAAACCGAAGATTTCAGCTTTAAATTAAATTAGTTCATTATTTTTGTGTGAATCGATTATATTGGGTAGGTCTATTGTTGAAGCCAAGGGAGCAGCGTATTGGATGCAATTTATATAACAAATCAAAGCTTACTACTGCAGCAAGGACACGCTCACTTACAGCAGTGGCAAGCCAGGCTCTCTGAGGCAGCTGTATTCTGTTTTCGTGTGACATCAATTTTTAAACCGATGAATTCTGAAATGCTTGTATTTTTACGTGACATCAATGAATTTATCGTTACTACAGTGGGGATGGTGGTAGAAAGAGTCGCACAGGTGTCTTCATCGGTGGCTTTGTATTGGGAGGTATTGCGTTGGGAGCATTGGCCTGTCGTTACGCCCCTCAGGTTTTTCTCTTCTCTTTCCTTACAGTATCACTTTTTCAGTTTCTCTCCATCAATGATGCAGCAGATTTTACCTTATTACAAGATCACTTTGATTGAATATTTTTTATTTCAACAAATTGAATAACGAAACCGCTAGTCAGTCTCTTCCAAAAAGATGATGAGCTTAACCGCCTTTGTGTTATGTGATTGGAGTCGCAAATGTGTTTTATTGCAGATAAGCAAATCAGTTGCTAGTGCTGACAGAAAAGATCTTATGCGCAAGTTGCTTAAGTTCATCTATGATGAGGACAAAGCTTTGGAGGTGAGAACTCAACCCCACCTGTTGCTCTATTCAGTATCTATTTCTCTCTAATTTACATGCATTCTTTTAACACGATACGACCAATTATGGATTCATGGAGGGAGAGAATCCATTTCATTCCCATTCAATACACGAATGCACCTATGTTTTAGAGGACAAGGCAAACAATTCATACTGCATCACATTCACCTATATTGTTGCATTTTCCATAATCAAGTAGAAGACACTTCATTTGGGTTTAATTGATAACCTAGACATGCCAAATTTGCTTCAAATGAAGGCATCCAAAGTTTTGATTAGCCAATTGCTTTGATGTGGTTGTGATTGATGTGACAACAACAGAAGACACGCAAGATACTGGCAGAGAAAATTGAACAGCTGAATTCAGCCATAGATGATGTTTCTGCTCAGCTGCATGGGCATGATGATGCATCAGATGGAGGCTCCATAGATTCGGATGAGATTCGAGCTTCTTCTTTATGAGGAATTGTTTCTCAACATCCAATGCAAGTTTTGACGCACAAGGAGAAGAAGACAATATTCCAAACTCTGGTCTTCAGTTTTTTTTTTTTGAACTGGAATAAACTATGATTCAACTCAAATTGGAAACAATACAATCCAAGGTCGAGGACAGCGTATTATCAAAAGGTCCCCCAAACCTGGTAACAATCTAATGAAACTAGAAAACATTTGGTCAATTTCTGGAAAGTATATTGCAATATGTACAAACGCGTGTCGGAATATATTCTTTAGTTTAAATCTGAACAAACCAACATGTCTACCTCTCGACTTGCAATCTTAATCCCATGATCTAAATTTTGGTCAATTGCAAGCTAGAATTATTGAAGAAATCGAGTTACCGGTGCAACAAATAAATAGTATATAATAGTAGGTTCGAGTTACCCACTTCGATTTCAACGGAAGATCGATCTAACCAGCAGCGGAAGACAGCAAGATCAAGATCAGTTGATGTTGGTCTTGCGAACAAACCACGGTCGGATTGGCGACGAGGGTGCTCGTCTGTTTCGCAGCCTAGATGCCACGCAGATCGAAACCATCGACGAACGAAGAGCTAGTGGTGAGAGAGGCAACATGGAGGACACCAGATCACTACTCCTCCCTCTCTTTTTTTCTCCCACGTTGGTGTGTGCGTCGAATGGAAGAATGGAATTATTTCATTCTTCAATTCTTAATTTATAAGCACTTAATTGGGCTTGAGCTCAATGACCTAATAAACCCAATAGGCTTAGCACATGTGTCTTATAAGTCATCTTAATTGGGTTTACTAATTGGTCTCGGTCCATTGTTCTGGTTCACACCTTGAACGACAAAGTTCGATTCACCCGTCATGGACGAACTATTTTTTCTAACAATTATTTTATTTTTAAAGTTCAAATAAAAATGTCAAATAGAGAGAGAAGGAAAAAAAGAATTTGTTTTGCGGAAAAACTGTACACAATTTTGATTCTTATGATGATTTCAGACTCTTGGCATGACAGAATGTATTTATATAAAAGATGATTGGTACTTGAGAGGGTTCAAGTCTCTGTCAAGAATGAGTTGGTTCAGGCGGAGACTGGAATTTATCAAATTGCAAGAAGCAAAGACCAACGTAACAATATTCCATTCCATGCTTTTCAATTCATGAATTCCAGAATATATATGCTCCAATTTGACATATTGCTTCACTATATATACCAACATGCCTTTTCACATGATGCAAAGTAAACAAACATAACGGTACATGTTAGGATGCGTTTTTGCTTCCGTGTTTTCTCTGTAATGTGAACAGTAGCCCACGTCTTTACTCTTGCTCACCAAGTGTTTGATTAAAAGACTCAATGGGAGTGCAGAAATTACCAATTAAAGGGAGAGTGAAATAAAATTGCTAATGGCTGGGGAAAGTTCTTCTATCCCAGAAATTACCACAACTGGCGATCCTCTTCTTAAAGGGGATCCACCTGATATTGATCAAACAAGAGACCCCAAGAAATCTCGGATCATTGTCTCTGAAGCTTCTGATATGGAGGTGGAAACACCGGCTCAGGTAAATCAACCTTCTTTAAAAGATAAACTTCTCGCAGGCCAAGGTAAGGAAACAGAGGTGGCTCTCGATTCGCTGGTGGAGGTGGTGATTACTGATCTAGACTATGAATAGGGTATAGAAGATTCCATCCCATCGATTCAATTCTCTGAAAGGGTGCAAAATGAATTCGCAACGACAGTAAAAAACACGGTGGTGATACGACACCTCACGATGGGGTTGGGCTATAAAGGGATTTTAACTGGAATTACTAATCTTTGGAAACCTAAAGGCAATTTTCGAATGGTTGATCTTGAGAATAGATATTACTTGGTTAAATTTGCTCTTGAATCTGATTATCTACATGCCTTCCTTGATGGCCCTTGGATGTTACGAGGAACCTACATCACGGTTTAACATTGGACCACCTCGTTCTCATCTAAATCGAAATCGTTGTCGGCTTTGGCAACATGGGTGCATCTTCCGGGATTATCTTTTCACTACTACAACAAAGGTGCTATCAGAACTATCGGTATCATCATCGGAAAGGTCCTTAGAATTGACTATAACACATCTGTGGGAGAGCGTGGAAAGTTTGCGCGTATGGCGGTTGAATTGGACTTGTCTAAACCAGTTATTCCTGCTATTATAATTGATGGGATTAAACAACATATTGAATATGAAGGCATTCCAACAATTTGTTACCAGTGTGGTAAAATTGGACACTTGGTTGAAAAGTGTTCCATGCCTGATCCTAGAACAACCGACCCTAAACAAGTCCAAGAGAATGAAGACCAAACTCATTCGTCGGTAATAAACGACGTCAGCAATGGTCCGAGTACCCATACTACTACCATGATTAGTGGTGATACAGTGGTCCCACCTTGCTTGGGTCCGAGGATTCATGCCCTCCGTCGAGTACGTCGACAACCAAAGAAACTAGATGATTCTATTGGCAATCAACAATACGGTTCCAAAAATACAAATGGAAATAATGCAAGGGTTTTAAATAGTAACAGATTAATAACCAAGTCTGGATCACGATTTTAAGTATTAAGCAATGATGTTGGGGATGAAGTTTATGGTAATGTCGCAATTATGGACGGGATTGACACGAATCTTCCAGCCAAGCCAACAGCAAAATCCACGCATGAAACAATAAATGAGGAATTTGGAGCGAATGTTGTTGGTCCATCCGGACAAGCCGGTATTAACAGCGATCATACTCAAGGTTCCAATTTGAAGAAGTCGGTTGTTTCTAATCATCAAAATTCTAAGACCAAGCCTAGTAGTGAGCCCAAAAATGCTAAACAAAAGATCAAAGTAGATTCAGCCCAGAATCAAGCTCGATTGGTTCCACCAACAACTTCTTTAGATGATGTCAGTAAGGAAATAACCCCGAAACAAGATAAGCAGGTAGATGGCTCGACTAAGACCACCCAAGCTCCTTTCTTTGTATCGTCACCAACAAGTCAGTTGAGTCCAGTACCATCTACTCCTTCAGAATTGCGTCTTCAGCAATGTAACACCACTCTTGATCCACTCAAAAACTCAGTGGTAGCCTTCCATGAGGTTGAGTTTGAAGGTGCGACACAGGAGGAAGAACGTGATAATGGAATTGTTGAATTGGATGATACCCAAAAAGACTTGAATATAGAAACCAAGCCTCCTGATAAATAAAAAATCAGGAAGCCTAAAATTCCTAATCTTAAAGTTTACAAAGGAGGACGAAATAAGAGAAACTCTTTGTCCTCTTTTAGAGCCTTGGATCAAAACAGTGAAGATGAATTGGCTAGCTTAGTGGCTAGAGAAAATGGAGACACCTCTTTGGGGACGAGATCTTTGCTTGTGGATGATTCCACTCTGGTTTGATTACTCCTTTTGATTATTCTGTCTTGTTATGTTGAGAGCTTTTGTCACCCTCCTTTTATATATGTTATATTTTTTAATGTTTAATTTGTTTATTTGGAATTGTCGGGGTGCGGGTAGTGATAGTTTTCACAGAGTTTGCTTGCAGTATATTAGAACTCATAAGCCTTCTATGATTGTTATCCTTAAACCTAAGATTAGTAGTGTCAAAGCTGATCAAGTTATTCATAGTTTGGGTTTTGAGTACTTTCATAGAGTTGAAGCGAACGGGTTTAGAGGTGGTATTTGGATTTGCTGGAATTCTGACATTATGGTTAACATTGTTTGCAGCTTTCCACAGTTTATTCACTTACAGGTTGTGGATAATAAGAGGAGGATGTTTTACTTGACGTGTATTTACGCCAACCCCCAGTATTCCACTCGAAAACATCTATGGACTCAACTAGCATGGATTGAATATTTGGTGGGGGAATCAACTTGGTGTCTTGCTGGTGACTTTAATGTTAGGCTTTCTGTTGAATATCGAACAGGCGATGCTAGTTTTGGATCCTCTCCCTGTCGGTTGTTTAGGGATTGGTTTAAAAAAAGCTATGTGTTTGACCTGGGATTCCAAGGACCTAGGTTCACTTGTGCATGAAATGACTTATGTGTCCGTTTAGATCGTAGCTTTGGTAATAGGAAGTGGAATGAGATGTTTCTAAACTGCTCTGTAATCCACCTGCCAAAATTTCATTCTGACCACAAGCCTCTACTCATTAAAGTCGGGGAGGATAATGTCACTAAGAATCGAAAGCCTTTCTGATATATTAATGCCTGGATTACTCATGATTCTTTCTAGAATCTTGTTAGAGCCCATTGGCAACCAGGTAAGTGTATTTTAAGTACTCTTAAGGAATTTGCTAATAATGTTTCTTTGTGGAACATGAACATCTTTGGACATATTGGAGTTCACAAAACCAATTTGGAAAGAAGAATAGGGGGCATCCAAAAAGCTTTAGAGACTAATCAGACTACCCATCTAATGAATTTAGAAATGGAACTTGTGGCTGAATATGAGAACACCCTTCTTCAGGAAGAGTTCTTTTGGCAGCAAAAATCTAGAAATGACTGGGTCCAAGCTGGGGATCGAAATACCAAGTACTTCCACAATAAAACCAGAGCCAAAAAATGAAGGAATAGAATTGAAATGGTGAAAATTGATGGCAACAATTGGTGTTTTGATGAGGATATCCTCAAGCACGGGGCCACTGAGTTCTTTGCCGACCTATTGATGCAGAAGAAGGAGATCTCCCTGCTTTCCAGTTAAAGGTTGTTTTCCAGAATTGACATTGACTGAAATTAATGACTTGGAGTCCCCCATTTCTATGGATGAAGTTAAAAATGAAATCTTTGATATGGGCCCGTCAAAAGCGGTTGGAATGGATGGCTATAATGCATATTTCTTCCAGAGCCAATGTTCTGTTGTTGGTAACTCATTTTGTGCAAAATGGCTTTTATAAGGGTACTTTTCCTGTCGAGGTCAATGCCACTCTCCTATGCCTTATTCCGAAGGTGGAAGTCCCTAATCATTACAAAGAATTCAGGCCATTAAGCCTTTGTAATGTACTTTACAAAGTCGTGACTAAGGTTCTAGCTAATAGAATAAAGAAGGTTCTTACTAAACTTATTCATCGAGGACAAACCAGTTTTGTTCCGGGTAGGAATATTACTGAGAACATTTTAGTAGCACAAGAAGTCATTCATTCAATGAGAAAAAAAGAATGGGGAGAAGACAATGTCCATTAAAATTGATCTCAATAAGGCCTATGACAGATTACACTGGGACTTTATAGAAGATATGCTTAGGGATGCTAAATTTCTTGAGTCTTTTATCAAACTAACGACGTGGTGTGTTAGGTCTATCTCAATGCAGGTGCTTTGGAATAATGTACCTTCTGAGACATTTTGGCCAACAAGAGGTGTTCGTCAGGGAGACCCCATATCGCCGTATCTTTTTGTCCTTTGTATTGAACGACTAGCTCATTCCATTAGAGACCTTATAGGAAAAAGGGAGTTGGAAGCCTTTACATGTTTCAAGACAAGGACCCCCTATCTCTTATCTATTTTTTTCCGATGATCTCCTTCTTTTTGCTAAAGCCGATTTTGTGCAACTGCGTATCATTAACAATGCTCTTAAATGTTTTTGCGGTACTTCAGGTCAGATAGTGAGCTATGAGAAATCCTCGATGTATTTTTCTAAAAGTGTAAATAGTCAAGAGGCACACTTATTGAGCAGCAGTGCGGGATTCACTTCGGTAGATGATCTTGGGAAATATTTAGGGGTGTCGTTAATCCACAAACGGGTTAATAAAGGAACTTAACAAGCTGTGGTGGATAGATGTCTCACTAAACTATCTACATGGCAAGCAAAAAGTTTGTCGTTAGCGAGACGTATCACCCTAGTTCAAGCAATTATTTTGGCCATTCCTATTTATACCATGCAAACTACCCTATTGTCGTCAGGTGTTATTGTTCAGATTGAATGATTATGTCGAGAATTCCTTTGGGGGGCGAATTCTAATGAGCGGCGAATGAGTTTGGTGGAATTTGGCCTGTCAACCAAAGCATTGTGGAGGTATTGGCATTAGGCATCTTTTGGACTGTAATTTGGCCTTCATGTCAAAGCTTGGCTGGCAAATTGTTTCAAACCAGGATTATTTTTGGGTTCAAGTTGTTAGAGCAAAATACATGCATAATGCAGAGTTGATCCCTGCAAACCTTAACCCCTCCAATAGCTCCTATATTTGGAAAGGCGTTTGCAAAGCTTGGCCCTATATTCTGAAGGGTTTGGGTTGGACGGTGGTTGATGGAAAAGCTGTGAGGTTTTGGCAAGATTGTTGGTGTGGTGATATTCCACTTATTGATTTGGTGACTAGCCAAGTTCCGGAAGAGGACCTTTCTAAAACGGTCATACAATATGTAGACAATCAAGGTAAGTGGAAATTTGATGAATTTTTGGATTTTCTCCCTTAGTAGTTGTTTGTCAATTGCAGGTATGATGCCGCCATCTAAAGGTGTTGGCCACGATGAAGGTTTTTGGAAGGAGACTAATTCTGGATGTTTCTTTATAGCATCTGCTAATAGCATTATTTGTACTAGAAAATGGAACCAACACAAGGCGATGTGGAAACTGGTCTAAGGGTTCAAAGGTCCCCAACGCATTAGGGTTTTTCTTTGGTTGTTTTTTAATAATGCTTTACTAACAAACTCTAAACGTGTTAGCAGGCACATAGCTGTGGACCCCATGTGTGATGAATGCCAGGATGTGATTGAAAATTGGTG
This sequence comes from Flueggea neowawraea, assembly GCA_948243855.1. NCBI lineage: Eukaryota > Viridiplantae > Streptophyta > Magnoliopsida > Malpighiales > Phyllanthaceae > Flueggea > Flueggea neowawraea. The sequence continues at coordinate 5,811 of CAODLS010897836.1, read as the reverse complement.
GCACCCACTTAGGGATTGTGTCAAAGCACAAGCAATATGGGAGGAGATAATATAAGAGTAAAAGAATTGACTTCTTCTTAAAGAACCCGATAGAATGGATGATACAAAACCTTGATGATGCCTCTACTGACTTTGAAGGAACTCCATGGAATGTTGTGTTTGGTGTTACATGTTGGTTGCTTTGGAAATGGCAGAATGATAGAATATTCCAACAAAAATACCAAACTTGGATGAGTCTAAGGGCCAAAATTTTAGCTAAATAATATTTTAAGGCTTCTGCTATGGACCAGATTAGAGTAGAGAAACAAATTGGCTGGGAGAGGTCTGAGTAGGGTGTTGTGAAGATTAATACTGATGGTGTTGTAATGCAACCCTCTCGAAGTGTCGCCGCTGCTAGAGTCTTTAGGAATGCTAGTGGTGATTGGATTGGTGGATTCGCAATGAATATTGGGAATTGTTCTGTTATTACAACAGAGCTGTGGGGGATTTATCAAAGTCTCAAGTTGGCTTGGGCTAAAGGTTGGCGCAAAATTCAACTGGAAAGTGATAGCGTCATTGCAGTTAACATGTTGAAGCATAGAGGAGGAAGCGCGCAACAAAACTTGCCACTTATTATTGCTATTAGAACCCTTCTAGATAGAGAGTGGGATGTCTCCTACATGCATGTATCCCGTGAATGCAATAGAGTAGCTGATTGGTTGTCAAATTTTGCTAAGTTCGTTCCTTATGGTATCCACTATCTGGAAGAACCCCCTGATAGAGTTAGAGAGTTAATTACCAAGGATAAGACTGGTGATAAGGTCACCAAAGTATGTGCTTTGTAATTTATTTGGTTTATCAATAAAGTTTTTGTCACTACTTATTTCGAGGTCTGCCTAGCAAAGTTGGGAGTAAGTAGTGCCACTTGCCTATGAGACTAGCCTAACTAAGTTGGTAGACAAGTAAATGACACTTTTCATTATAAAAAAAATGCCTTTTCACCATTTGTTTTTTTTTAAAATATATTAACTGTTGTCTTCTCTATTCATTGATTGATAGAACTATAATGGATAAACCAAATCTCATCATTTTTGCGGGATACTCATGCTAGGTATGATTACATGAATTAGAGGAGTACAACAGGAATTAATATATATATATAAAAGTTAGTGAGTTTTTCCCAATTTTTAATAAGTGACATTCTATTTGATAGTCATTTGACATTTACTTCTTTTTATTATGCAATTGCAATTTTCTTAAACTATCATATATTATGTAGAAGAGCTTATTAAGACTAATCATATGTTTTTTTTCTATTTTTTATATTGAAAAAACTTTTTATTTATCAAAATAAGTGCTCTTATTTTACACTTACAAAATTGACAAAAAAAATTAAAAAAAAAATCTCACCATCTCTACCTTATTATTGGAAATTGTTCTATTTTTTACAATGAAAAGACATTTCATATATCAAAATTAGTGAGAAAATCATTTATTTTTTTTCTTTTTTATAATAAAAATAATTTCATATATCGAAATAAGTACTTTTAGTTTACACTTAGAAAATTGGCAAAGAAAATTAGTAGAGGAATAGAACCATCTACATTTTATTATTAGAAATTTATTCTATTTTTTACAATGAAAATACCTTTCATATATTGAAATTACTAATAAAAATTATATAATTTTTCCTATTTTTTATAATAAAAATAATTTTATATATCGAAATAAGTGTTCTTAGTTATACTTAGAAAATTGACAAAGACAATTAGAAGAGAAATCGTATCATCTACACCTTTTATTGGAAATTTATTCTATTATTCACAATGAAAAGACCTTGCATATATCAAATATTAGTTCTCTTACTTTATGCTTAAAAAATTGAAAAAGAAAATTAGAAGAGAAATAGAACCATCTACTTTTTATTATTGGTAGAAATTTATTTTATTGTTATATTGAGTATAACAATATATAAATTACTCATGAGAAGAATTAATTTTCCAAGGAGTTGATGTTCATATTGAAAAATGAATTACTAATTTTTTTTTCTAAATTATTTTGGTTAATGCATTCTAAAACAAATTCGCTAATATTAAATTTATTTATTTTGATTTTAACCAAAATGATGAGAAAGATATAACTATATAATTTTTTATGACGTTGTTTTTTATAAGTTTTGTGCAATTTGCTCATACTTGTGACACTAAATCATATAAAAAATTATTTTTTATTCCAAATCTTTTTTATTTTTATTTAAGAAGAAAAATAATCATTTGCTACGGGCTTTGATATTGGTGGTTTCTAAAAAAATTACGACAACTAAAATTATGAACTTTCGAGATAGAAAATTACAATCAAACATTTAAATAAAGAAAATATGTAGAATTACAAAATTTAGAAAAAAACTAATGTAAATTTACTAAATATTAATTATTTTTGGATTCATAGTTTGGAAAATTTTATAAGCTTTTTTTAAATATTTTAATTATTATTTTATACTCAACATAAAATTTTATTTGAACCTTTTGTTATATACATTAAAATTAAAATTTTATATTTCTTAAAAATAAAAAAATTACAACTTACAGTGTTTAATTTTATTTTTCATTTTTTTAGAATTAATATTATTTTTATATAAATAATAAAAACAATTAATAACTGTTCGTAGCACAGGTAATGTTGGAAAATCGGGTCCGTCCATGACAGTATTCGATGAAACTCGAGTCTGTTAGTTGTTGGGTCGACTAACGAGTCCAACTAATTACTGATAATTAGTTGTGGGCTTCCTGAATGGGTTAGGAAGGCCCAACTAAAGTCCACTCATCTTATATGAGGAGGAAACCCTAGAATTGTCTAATATGAGAAAAAACAAAAAGTGAGAATAAGGCAGAAAAAGAAATCACGTTCTTTCTCTCCCAACATATAAAGCCGCCACTCTCTTCTCCACAAAAGAAGAAAAACGTTCTTCTTCCTTCCCCACCAGAAATCATGCACCAATCTCAGAGTGGCATCTAGACTGCTCAACAGTTGAGTATTCTCGTCAATATTTATCCGATCGTGGTTTACTCGAAAGACCAACGATGAATCGACCATATTCCGTTATTGTCATGAATCTGTCCTTGTTGTTCTTCAGCTGCCAAGGAGTCGAAGAGTCGAACCGGGATACGTTGTTGTTCGTCTGTCGACTGGTATGCATATTCTTTCATTGGTATCAGAGCCAAGGTACGAATTTCAACTATTTATTTCGAAATTATTGTTGGTATTGGTTTGGAATGCCTACTGTATTTTTTGCGTGATTTTTTCTGTCTGGAAAGGGAAATTTGCTCCTAGTTCGTCCGGAACTAAATTTTCAAAGTCCAAATTTCGAAAAGTGGACACCAGCAATGAGATCAGCGACCCATAAAACGTATTCTGACCAAGTTTCGTGGCTAGAAACCGCAGGGAAGGCCCTCAAATCGACGAAAAACGGATCTGATTACACTGAGTGAGGCGGTTGCAGATGAATTTCTTCATTTGATGAAATAGGGCTACGTGGCACTCTCTGATTCGTTGGATCAAATCAGAAGACCGATTCAGATGGCAACACGTGTCAGAGGATGATAGCTTAGTCAACGTTGACCAAGCGACAAGTGGACAAATAGGACCCATACACATGGAAAGTTAAGCCACGGAGGCATACACATCATTGGCACGTGTCAGTACTGACTGGACAGACACGTCAGCAATCAAGACCAGCCATGGACTTCCACGTGGACAATAATGCCACGTGGTGCCACATCATCGCACACATGTGGATCAACCACGGACTGACACGTGGTAAGATGCAGTTCGATCACGTGGCACCATGAGATGTCGCCATGTGGCAACACAGCCAGTAGACACGTGTCAGACGACGACAGCCGCACGTGCGGTGGAGCGTGACGTGCGGGTGAGTCCGTCAAGGCACTTGTGAGCACATGCGCATTGTCCCAAGCACCAATTTTTCCAATTTTTTAACAGAATTAATAGTCGGATTTTTTCGGAATTTTTGGCATATTTTTCATAATTTTTAGAGTTCCATAACTATTTTTTCCAAATTTTTTGAGTATTAAAATTTATTTAAAAATTATGAAAAATGTATTTTCTGCCATGAATTATTTTTTAAACTAATTGAATTTTAAAACGTGCAAAAATGGTTCTTATTTAGATAATTGGGATGTGATTCTAATTATTTGGGTAATACGTGTGTATGTATGATATCCATTTTATTTGTAATTAGTTACAAATATTACAAATGAGGTAAAATCATATTGTATTGAATATATTGTGAATTTTTGCACGACTCTCAAAGAGAGCATTTTGGGATGGTGGTGGTCGTAATGAGAAGAAAATAATTGTGTATCAGAAGCACGAAGATGATGAAGGTTTTATTACTTTATAAAATATTATGAGAATTTACACTAATATTGACTAAGTCATTGGTTCATACTAGAATTTCGTAAAAATACGACTATTCTAAGTGTCGAGGAAAGATACTTAGAGATTCTAAGAGATGATAACACATTGAGAATGATATGTCCAAAATTACACCATGATCGCAAAGAAATTAAAAAAATATATTTATATTTTTATATATATATAATTTATTTCAATTCAATTTCAATTGAATGAATTTTTTTTTTTTCATTAGGAATTTTTTCTGAAAATATTCATGTTCATATTGACAAGAGAATATCAAATAAATATAATCTGATCTGGATAATTGGATCTTTTTTGTGGGTATATTTATCTATATTCCATAGGTCACTTTACGGTCGTTTGATTAATAGGATTATTGATAAGTTGACATGACATCTTACAAATTCTATACTAACACATTAGGAAAAGTCCATTGTGTGACCAATTAGAGGTTAAATACTATATTCATGTAGTATTATTTTGGGGATATTTATACGCATTGTATGTATATTGATGTTGTCCAATATTAACTTACGTATATTAACATTGAGATAGATTGTTTGGATTGCCTATTGGTTCAGTAAATGATGATGATTCATTTATTAATTTTGGCTAATTATTGTGTTAATTTGCTTTAATTTAATGCACAATATTTTGTTTGTTGAATATATTGACCAATTATTAAGTTTGACTTGATAATTGAGATGACCAATATGGATTCCCTTAAGTCGAGTGGACTTTAAAAGTGAATCCAAACAGTCATTATTTACTGTCTATAAAATTAAATGTAGTATTGTTGATTATTATGACTGAGATGCTAATTGTGCACCTAATGTACTTTTCAATTCGAAGCTTAATAAGAGACTGTACTAGTTTAATTTTGGTTGGGTAGTAAATATATTTGTATTGCTATGAATTACTTGTGTGCAGCTATATTTGGATTGTTTGTTATGTTATTTGTAATATTCACTAATTGTAAAGTCGATTGATGTTGAGCCATACAAGAATGTATTTTGAGCATGTGCGGCAACAATCGTCCCTAGATTATGGAAGTCTAGCGTGTACTCTAAGAGCAAAAGAGCTTGTGCCCCTTTGAACTTGGTTATGGCCGAATTCAAAGAGAAGTAGAATACCACTCAGCATTGTGGACCGAAATATCTTATAGACATGGAAGTGAGAAATTCCATTTAATCCATCTTCTTGTTAGTACAAAGGATGATGAGTTCAATTAGCTATTTTGCAAGTATCAAAATGCAATGAATTTGAAAGTTGCATTTAAGGAGCAGTTAGTTGGCGAGACACTAACTAGAGCTCACGGTCTTTGACCATCAACACTGATACTTGTTGCAAATTCCCTAATCAAGCGAGTAGAGCGTGAGGCCTACATGATTAGAG
>CAODLS010897827.1:0-21566 GCA_948243855.1 Flueggea neowawraea | reverse complement strand
CTTGATTACTCGAGTAACACCTCGGTTTACTCAAGTAAACCGAATCCCAATTCATTCAAGTGACACAAATTCTTACTCGAGTCAACTAGACTTCCAGAAGAAAAAAGAAATCCACGCTTCCTTGAGTGATTTTATCCTTTACTCGAGTTCTTAAGACTTCATATTACTCGAGTAACACCTTATTTACTCGAGTAACCATGCATCTTTCCCAATAATTTATTAATTTAATCAAAAAACCACCTAAGAATCCAGCGGGCATTACATTAAATATGTGTTCTGCCATTTTTCTTTTGTCATTTATATAGATATCATACTATCTCATACATGGATTGGATGGTGATATGAAGCAACATCACAACTCTAAATAAGTTACAATACTAGATTATATCCACCACTATTTTTTGTTATCGACAATAGTAGTTTTCAATAGATACCGATAATGCCACGACTATCTTTTGTTAGAAGGTGGCAATGATGGCACTTGTGTCCTCCGAGTTTCCACATTCTAAAAACGTTATAAGAGATTTCATAAAAAAAACATTATAAGATGACTTCGGTTTCAACATATATAAAAATTTGGAGACGAAGCCAATGGCCTCTTACTTCTACCGAAAAATTTATCCATATTCCTAAAATATTTTTAAAATCATCTTAAATATAATCAAACAAATGTTAGTACTTTCTTCCAATTCAAATCATAAGACATAAATAAGTAAATTTCAAAGCATGTTCAATCATTAATGATAATATAATTGAATCGTAAATTAACAACTAACAACAAATTTAGTAAATAGCAAAAACATGTTTACTTTCAAATTTCAACTAACAACACCTAAAAAAGTAGTTAAAAACCTAATTTAATCCAAATTCACAACCAAAAACAAAATATAATAAATATACATAATATATTAAAAAATAAAAAGAAGACTTAATAGGAGTTTGCCAGATACCAGCGACAAAATTCTAACAGTTGGTGACAGAAGAAGTCATGAAGCTCTCCTTTCTCTTTGTCGTCTCTCTCCCTTTGTAATTTGTCAAAACTTACTATGGACACATAACCTCTTAGGTTTTATTATTATTTTTTTTTAAACCAGGGACGAAAAGGATGTTGTTTTGGTCACTAGTTTTAAAAAATAATAATAAGCCCTAATGCCAAAACGACTTCATCTTGGCATTGTTTTTTCTCTAAAAATGTAAAAGGCCTGGGGCTTGCAGCCTTGGGTAAACTGATCGGCTCCCATAATCCCCTGCAATTGCAAGGGCTTTTAACCATTTATGCCATGGAAGCACCACGGTAGGTGAGGTTCGACGAGGCCTTAGGCCCACCCACCCCACAACATTAGCAAGCTATTGGCATGGTATGAACAAAATTCTTTAAGTCACTACAGAGTTCAAGTCTTAACGTTTAGAAAGAGGCTCATTATGTAAGACTCTAAAAGAAGTGAGTCAAATAGATACATTTCTACTAAAATTAATCCCCCATCCTCTTCAAGCCTCCATATATAGAAACTAATACCCTTCATCACGACCTTGCATTTTAGACGCCAAAATTGGAGCTTTTTACCTCCAAACCATCCTCCAACCATTCCAACTATTAAAGTATACTTTTTGGGTAAGAATGCGCTTCCTAAACCTTCATTTTCATAATGTCACAATCCCAAATCGGACTATGCCTAGCGTACAAGGAGAACCGAATCGGAGACCTGGCCTATCTCACAAAGGCTCGGAGAATCAGACATTCTACCCAATTTATTTATTTTAAACAATTAAGGCAAACCATTTAAATATATAAAACATAATTAAAATATATGAAAATATATTTATAAATAAGTATATCAAAATGGTATTAATAAGCATATGAATATGAAATATATAAGTAAATTGAAATAATCCAAAATACAAAATGTAACCCAGAAACCCAAAAACAACCCAGTGTGGAGCTATAACAAAAACATACTAAATCCGAACATAGAGAGGCCAGACGGTTGCTGAGAACCCAAAAAGAATCGCTTGAAACATAGAAAAAAAAACAGACAGAAAAAGAAAGGGGGTGAGAACCCAGTGAGGAAATGACAATCCAGAGTGGTTCAATGCCTCACATAAACCGTTTTGAAAGTGTTTCGAAAATATTACATGCAGATATAATTGTATATACGTATACACTTTAATATATAGTAGTTCTGAAATTGATTTTGAAATCGTTCGCAAACAAAGCAACAACATGCAATCAGATGAATAAAGTAAATTTATATATATATATATATATATATATATATATATATATATTGTAGGATAGGGACCAGAAGCAAACAATATCAGATGTGTAGCTATATCACTAGACAGAATCAGACAGAGTACGCCTGTCTGGTCGGACACATGGTCACTAGATTACCCTGGTAACTCGAGCCTTCACATAGAAGTGGTATACCAAAGGTTACGCTACCTCGTAGCTGGATGTCCCGTATTTGGAATATATAATATCAGAGGAAATGATAAAAAAGACAGTCATGCAAAGTAGAAATAATTTCATAAAAATATATATTTATTTCAGAGGAAAATTGAGTGGTGTTATTAGATAATCACGTAAGTTAGATTATTTAATTAGCCATATAGTTAATTAATCAGATTCAGATAATATCCACACACAACAAAAAACATAGATTTTTTAGAAGATACAGCCTATATGTCTGAAATTGTCATTTCACTCACCCAAGAATCCAAGCTGAGCGGCCCCGCCACGCATTAGTTGACGCCTGGTCTTTCTGGCATGAACATGAAGATGAAAAAAAATAATATCAACCAAAGTAAATAATATCAACCAAATGTACGTAAAATTTTATTTTTGTCCCCAAAATTTTCAAAAATTTTAGATCAGTCCCTATACTTCCAACAATTATAGATTAGTCCTCTAACTAGTCAAAATTCTCAAACAAGTCTTCAAACTCTTAGAAATTATAAATCAGTCCTATGTGTGGAAAATATCAGATTTAGTCCTCCAATTATTAAGAATCATGGAAAATAGCCAAACTAGTCCTTGAGGAAGAATTTCTACCAAAAAAAACCCTAAACCCGATTCGATTGAAACCCAATATTCTAACCTACCCACATTGTCTCTAATCATCCCCCTAAACATTAATCTGCCAACAATCTTACGAAATAACCTCAAAATCATCACATTTTCCTTCAAAACCCGTGCCTACCCTAGTCTCCATCCAAATCAACATCAAATCCTCAAAATTAACATATATTCATGCATTTCTAAGCTCCTCCCAAAAGCTTCGGTCCAATGTACAATGGAAATCCAAGAGGGGGTGAATTGGATTTTTAGCAAGTTAAAAACTTCATTGAAAATATTTTGCAAACTAAAACAAATAATAAGGTTCTTTTAAACTGAAATCAATGTTAAATGCGGAAACAACTTAAAACCACAGATCTAATCCACACACAACAATATAAATCAAATGCAAATATAAAGCAAGTGAAAGAGAGAGTAAGGAAAGATAGCACATATATGATTTATAGTGGTTCGGTCCTCCTTGACCTACGTCTACTCCTCTAAACCCCATAGAGAATTTCAATCCACTAACTCCTCACTTCCGAGTGGAGGGAAACCGTTTACAACACTTGTTTTTGTGGCTCAACAAGCAAACCGTTACACCTTGTTTTTGCGGGCTCAAAATGAAAACTGAATCCTTAGTTTTTGCGGGTTCAATTGGAAAATTGAAACCACTTATTTTCAGGACAAAACAAGCAAACCAAATCTCAAGTTTTTGCGGGTTCAACTAGCAAACCAAAACTCTAGTTTTCTAAGGCTCACTAGCAACCACTCTTATTTTTCTAAGACACAACAAGGAAACTTATTTACCCCAAGCAAACAACCTTGCTTAATATAAAATCAACCCAAGAATATAATAGATTTAAGCTGACACCAACCCAGAAATAAGATTTCAAGTAAATAGCTTGAATGAGTTAGAAAGATAAAAGTAAGAGAGAAAATAAAATAGCAATTCTTAGCAAATATCTCTCTTTTTGCTCTTCTGTTCTGAGACGTCTATTTATAGGCACTTGTAAGAATATAGCCGTTGGACTCTCGAAGTAGCCATTGTGAAACAAATATAAATTCTTTCTAGTAATGATGTCACATTTGACTACGTACGTAGTATCTTGTTCCAACTGAGTTTTGTGCGCTTTGATCTTCTTTCCACGTGCATTGCATTGAACCCAATAATCACTGCCTTGGATAAATTGGCATCTCTGTGTGTTGTTCCCGTTCTACATGCGTAGGCTCGTGATTCATGTGCATTGTACCTGGTTCCATGTGTGTGGTTCTGATTTTCAGGATATGCAATTTCGCCCAGTGGTTTACTACGTGCTCAACACTTTCTTCTACTCGCATAGTCATTCCTCTTCAAATATAGCTCCTTTAATTCTTCATGTGACTGTGTCAGAGAATCTTTAAATACAAATCCCGAGGAGCGTCTTGCCTTTGTCCTTATCTGACCCTTGTCTATAGGCATAGAAATCCTACTACGTGCATAGATCAATTATTTTCAAAGATTGCACCCTTAATTTCCACATCACCATTTGAGAGAATTTTTTAAATTCAAATCTCGAGGAGCGCATTGGCTTTGTCCACATCTACAGCTCATCTACTTGCGTAGTATCATCATTTACGTGTGTATTATGATGCTACCTTTAGACCTTATTTGTTTCACACTTCATCTGTGTGCGTTGAACCTCTTCAACGTGCGTAGATAAATCCTGGTGCATTCTGCTTCTCTGATACACCACATCTACTCGCACTGCATTGTCTTCTGTGCGCGTTGCATCTATTCAACGTGCATTGCATGATGTTTTACGCACATAACATCCAGTATTTTATACTGCAACGTGCATTGATCCTCCTAAACATGCGTTGATGCCACAAATCATGGAGTCTGCACTTCTGCATCACTTTCATGGATGTTTTGCATTCATCATCATCAAAATCAAACTCAACACCTCCCACCTAGGTCTAACAAAACCCCATTCAAATCCAACCTACATTCACCATTTTCTTGTTCAAATTCGAAACCATAAACCATCTCTAACAAAATGCATCAACCAAGCAAACCTAGCTCATTCTCCATCAAACAAAGAAAAGAAATAAAGAGAGATGGCATTCTTACCTCAAGGAATGATGGAGAAAGGATGGAAGACAAGGAGAGAGTGGCGGATTTGTGAAGGAGAGAGTGAGGAAGTGAATAAGTGAAGAGAGGGATCAGGTTGGGTTAAAATAAAATGGGTTGTTGTGTTTTTATTGGGCAACAGCCAAAACGATGTCATTTTGGCTGCTATCCAAATATATATATATATATATATATTTTAAACAGGGTATTACACATAACTACATATTACCCTTATATTAAACTAGTGAGCTTTGTGCGTGTAGGTGTTAGTGTGTGATTTTGGCTTGAATCATAGCTGCGGTGTGAAAGCTTATGCCTTTAGTGTCAGAGGTAAGAAATCTAACATATTTTGTATATTCTAGAAGTGATTATATGTTGTTATAACATATGAGCTTGAGAGAGATGTTGTGAAACCACCATGGTACAAACAACCGCCAATACTAATTAAAGCTTTGAATATGACCAATAAAGTAAGTGTAATTGATAGCAGTTGCAATTGACACTGCAAACATAAAGAGAAAGAAGTTCTTTATAAAATTTATTTACCTTTGCTAACGACATTAGCAACAAGTTGAGTTTCTTTTTTTTGCAGCACTATTTGCTACCATTATTCCAAGTATCCATTGTATTCAATAAAACACGATTGAATAGGAACATGAAAGAAATTAGCTAAAGAAGAATACGAACAACAATAGATGTCTTCCAGTGTTATGTACTCATCTTGTGCTTTAAACAAAAATTAAACAAAATATCTCTCGACGATCGTGTTCTAGGCTTATCCATTGAGATATTGTTATGCTTTGTGCTCATAGGCCCTCACGGTTTTGTCCTTAAAAAGTACCTCAATGGTTTGAGAAAAGAAGACACTTATAAGCGAACATTGACCTTAACTCCTGAGCGATATAAAAGTATGGTACTACAATAACAAAAACCACTGCATCACCATACTGAAAGCTAAAAGACAAAGAAATAACTTACAACTAAGAACAGAACTCGAAAAGGAGGTGGAATAGAGTAAAAAGAGTAAGAGCGTGTTCGTTGGACAGCGTGAAGATGCTGAGAAAGTGAGTGAGAAGAGACCGGTTCCAATAAACTAAAGAAGAAAAAGGAGATGGCGCATTCGGTTTGGGTAATGGAGCAGTATTGGCTAGGGAGATTATGTGTAATTTTAAAAAAGCATATAAAATTGTTGAAAATTTCAAAAAATTGAGAAGATTAGAAAAATACTTATCCTTATTGTGGTTAATTTTTCTGATTCAATCTTGTCATATTTATATAGATATAGGTTTTTACATGCTCGCAAAATATGAATTGAATTAGCATATATGTTACATGTTATAGATTTTTTAAATATATTATGATCTATTGTTTATGTGTTGGTGCAATGTCATTACTATTATTTTTTTTAGGAATAATAATCAAGTAATGCATTATTTTTTTCTCTACCACTCGGACTAAACTGCGGTTTTTTTATAATTATGTAAGAGGAAATTATATGGTATGGCTTTTTTGTCATTTTGATATCAATTTTAATACAAATGGGGTTATAATTTCTATTATGAAGCAACCACAATAAAAATAACACGAATACCACGGTATTAATACTACCCTCTTCCCTCTCAATTTTCATTTCACCCTCTCTCTCTTCTTTGTCCGCCTCTCTCTTCGTCCGATCTCTTGTTCTTCTCCTTCATTCTCCATTGCCTCATCACTATTTCTTTCTCTATCTCCTTTAGCTTCGTCGGCACTGTCTCCTCCTCCTCCTTGGGCCATTTCTCTACTAAAACAAAGTGCAGAAAGAGTTCTAAAACTGTGTTGTTTTCAACTGAGATGAGAAAGAGAGAGAATGCGGTGTGGAGTGACGAAAGGCAGAGATCTTGACTGCAGTAGAAATCCTGTGGCGGCAAGGAGCGAGAGAGAATTATGGTGGCGAGAAATGAGGGAGATAGATCTGTTGCGATGCGACGAACGAGAAAGTTTTGACCGACGAGAGTGAGTGGCAGATCTAACCAGCGAGAGTAAGTGAGAGATTTGCAGGTGGGCATACTAGACAACCATATCATAAAACTAAACATTTATCAGATGAAAAAAACAAATTTTTTTTAAGTTGAAGTATCAAATAAATAATGGGAAAATCACACTTTTATAACAAAATAAAAGACTGTTTTTGAAAAATAGGTTTTAAAAATACAAATTTTACAAAATGCCAGAAAAATAAAACTGAGTTGAAAAATGTTATAGTCGCGAGAAATCGATATATTTATGCTAGAAATTGATTTTTTTGCAAAAAAATGAATTTTAACACAAACAAAATCTGATTTTTCAGAGGTCTCCAGAATATCTTCAGAAGATCTACAAAGTTCTTCAGAAGGTGTCCAGAAATCTTCTAAAAGGTCTTCAATGGTCTTCAAAATTGAGTTTTCAATTTTTTTGTTTTCAATATTTTTTATAATAAATTTGATTTAATTTAAGGTATTTCTCCAGAGGTTTCTAAAAAAGAGTTCACGAAGTTTTTATAAAAAATTTGATTTAATCTTATTTTAATTTACATAGTATTTATAAATTTTAATTTAATTTAATAATAATTAATTTTGTATACAGAAATATATAAAAATTTTCAAAAAATTACAACGGTCTTCAAAGGTCTTTAAAAGGAGGTCTAAAAAGGCTTTCGGAGGTCTTCAAATGAGCTCTTCAGAGGTCTTTAAAAGAGGTCTTCAAAGGTCTTCGGAGGTCTTTGAATGTCTTCCATGGAGGTCTTTGAAAGACTTCGAAGGTCTTCAAAAGATCTTCCTAGGTCCTCAAAGGTCTTCAAAAAGTGTACGCAACATCAAATTTACATTTTTGCCGCCATCAACACCAGATCGATCTCTATTAGCATCAACTATAAAAACAAGCAACAATAATTTGACACACCCTAACCGCAGCCGCCGCCACCACCAAACTCAACAAAATCAACCAAGTTCAACAAAACTCAACAAAATCAACCTGTACAAAATCAACCGTCGACAGAGGTCTTCAATATTTTTTAGTTTTTTTCTAATAAAAAAATGCAGCGGCTTGAATTCTATCTACGAATCTACAAATTAATGCATCGCCATTGTCCATAATAAACAAGATAATAATAATAAGAATAAAAACCTCTCAAATCCTACTAAAACAAAATATGTTAAAAAACCTAAAAAATAAACAAACTGACAATCATAACCTCTCCAAAATCAAATCTACATCAGCAAAGCAGACAAACAAGCCACTCCAAATGCACTAACTACGACGATGTTTCCTCTCAAATCAGGAGGAGTTTCACTAGGACCCTTAGCAGGGACACCAGAAGGAGGAATAACCTTAGAAGGGCCAGAGCTTGGAGTTAAAGATGGCGGTTTAGAGATCGCATGACCAAAAATAAAGCATAGAGTCTACATAGAAGTGAGATCGCGTAGAGGAGCCATGATAGAAAAAATGAGGGGAGAGATTAAGAGAGAACGAAGGAGTGAGAGAGGAAGAGAACGAAAGAGAATCGAGAGTGTGAGAGACGAGTGAAAGAGAGAAGGAGAGAGAAAGAGAACCGAGAGTGTGAGAGGAGGAAAGGAAGAGAGAGAGCGAAGGTGTGAGAGAGGAGAGAAGCTTGTGGGGAGACAAATTGGCAACGGAGAGAGAAAATCAGAGGAGAGAGAGGTGGAGCAGCTACTAGCTAGGGTTTCTGTGAGGGAAAGGGTGAGACGAAGAGAGAGAGAGAAAGAAATTGAAGAGAGAGAAACAAGTGGAAAAATGACTCAAAAAATGATTTTTTTATTTGATTTCTTTTATCAATTTTTAATCTGATTTTTAAAAAATGACATATGTCAAAACTAAAACTTAGAATTGTGGCATTCATCTAATTATCAAACTTAGATGTCTTTTGTCAATATCTTAATTTTAATTGGACATTCAGCATAATTAACTTATAAATAATCATACTAGGCCCATTAGACGGGCCTTGTCCAACTCTGAACGTCCTGGACTACTTATTAGAATTGTCAAAATTCAGGGGCTAGCCCACTACTAGATCAAACTTAAGGTATTAAAAAATAATTTCTCAAAACGGGAAAAGAAAAAAAGAACAACAAAATCAGCTCTCTCCCGCCATTCTGCCACTCTCTCTCCCCAACAGCCCAAAACCTCCCAACAAAACCACCGGCTGCCTTATTTCATGCTCGCTCTTCGTCCATGCTATTCTCTACACTTCACTTTCTCAAATCTCCTCCCTCGAATCTCTTCCCAAATCTCCCTCAAATTCCTAAACCCTTCTTATCGGAAGTCCCCAATTATGTCCTCCTCTCGGCCTCCCTCCGCCTTCGACGCCCTCATGTCTAATGCACGCGCAGCCGCTGCGGCCAAGAAGAAAAACTCTCAGCCCCAATCACAGCCGCAATCGCAGTCTAAATCAGAAGCTCACTCTCCCACTAAACGCAAAACCCAAGACCCCCCCGCCAAAACCCTAGATTCTGATCAAGGTCAGGATTTTCCCAATGGGGATCAAGAAAATGCTGCGGGTACAGAGAAGGAGAAGGGGTGGAGCTTGAAGAAGGTGAGGGGAGATGATAGGGTTGCGGAGATGAAGAGTAAGATTTCGTTGTTGAAGAAGAAGGCTGGGGATTTCGACCCGAAATTGGTGGCTTGTTGGGAGAAAAGGGAGAAGGTTCCGTTTGTGTTTGTGTGTTTGGCGTTTGATTTGATTAACAATGAGACAGGGAGGATTGTGATTACGGATATAGTGTGTAATATGTTGCGGACTGTGATGGATACTACGCCCAAAGATTTGGTCGCAGTAGTATATCTTTTGGCGAATAAGATTGCCCCTGGTCATGAAGGGGTGGAGTTGGGAATCGGTGAGGCCATGCTTATCAAGGCGCTTGCTGAAGCTTGTGGGAGGACCGAAAAGCAGGTCAAGAAGCAGTACAAAGTGAGTATTTACTTTCACTTTCTTATGTTTCAATGCAATCCCTGAAATATGCTCTCAAATGGTGTAAATAAGTAATGACAGAACATAGCAACCCAAGTTAAATGTGGTTTGAGCCTATCAAGTAAGATAAATCAAAAGGAGAAAACAGGAGTGAAATATTTAATGGCATTAAGGAAGTTGTTGCTGTTAGTTGTTTATGCATGTTTCTTTTATCTTCTTTTTTGATATTTGTTTTCGAAAGCATAACTCTGTTGAATTACTGTAATCTTTTTTTTTTTTGTGGGAAGCGTGTCGTTCTGATTGTGGTGTATTTAGTCTTAAGAATAGTCAAACTTATCAAAACATTAGTAAACTACTGTTCCAGGAAGTGTTCATGCCTGTAATTCTGTGTAGTCTCGTTTGATTTGGGTTTGACTTGTTGTGGACGATTGTTTTGGCTCTAACGACTAATCGAATTCAACTGCTAGGATATGGGGGATTTGGGCCTTGTGGCAAAAGCAAGCCGCTCTTCTCAGTCTATGATGCGTAAACCTGAAGCATTAATAATTTCTAAAGTCTTCAATACATTTCGGCTAATTGCTAAGGTACTTCCCATCCAAAAGTTTGTTTGGTGATTCGTTTGAATCATTTTGGCAACCTTCAATTTTCCCATTAGGATAGGAGAAGATTGGATATTATTATTGTTTGCATGGGCATTGGGGTTCGTTATTGCAATTCTGCTTCTCCAATCATTACTTTCTAATGTTTTTTGACACTGCATAATCAATTTTTTTTTTCTTTCTGCTGTGTGTCGAGAAGTTGGTGTCTGGGATATGATTTCTCAACTTTTTGCCAAAAGGAAATTGTAAGAGAAATACAGGAGGCAACCATGCATGAAGTCTGAAACTTGTTATATTGTCCACATACAAACAAGTTTTTAATTTGCACTGTCAATTTAATTGTTTTATCCATTTGCAGGTTGATTTCTATATTGTTTTGCAGTACATTTCAGTTATATTTCTATAATTTGTTTAATTATTAGTTCAATGTTTTGATATGGCTACCGATATTACCAGGAATCTGGGAAGGATAGTCAAGACAGAAAAAAGAACCATATTAAAGTACTTCTTGTTGCAGCTACTGATTGTGAACCTCAGTATCTGATTCGTTTGCTTCAGGTTGGTGTTTGTAAAACTTTAAGTGTTCTGTTATTGTTTTTCCCTGCTCTAATCTTAGATTCATTTTATAGTCAAAGTTGAGAATTGGACTGGCAGAGCAGACACTTTTGGCTGCCCTGGGACAGGCTGCTGTGTACACTGAAGAGCACTCTAAACCACCTGCAGACATTCAATCTCCTTTAGAGGAGGTGAGCTAAAATCTGCCATATTGAATTTTAATGAGAATCATTAATCATTATAACAAAAAGGAATATAATTTTGCTGTTTTATGCTGGAAAGTCTGGTTTTGTGGAATAAGAATCTTGTTGGTGTTAAATAAAGCTTCAAACATATAGAACTATAGAAGGTGGTATTTTGAGTAAGTTGATATGTAGAAATTATGGCTCTTCAACTTTTTTTTCTCTTTCAGATTTAGTATTTTATGCAAGTAAGTCCATAGTTCTTGTTTTGGTAAATATTTTCAAAATATTTGGTTATATTAATCTTATTGAAGATGGATATTACTAGACTATCTTATATAAGATAGAACAGAAAATTAAACATAAAATTGATGAAATTAACAAACCCGAAAAGAAGTTTTTTAGGACTGTATTTCAAATTTTGATGCTGGATTGATACTAGATACAAGAAACAAATGTTTCTTTACATGTAAGCCCACAACAAACTTGTTATTATATCTTGTTAGCTGGTTATTTTGTTACTCTCTGCCTTCATATGAGAGAGCTTAATAATAGGTTCTCGGTTAACGTTTGGAACTGCTTATATTATCGTATTGTGTTTTTTGATAGGCTGCGAAGATTGTCAAAAAGGTGTACTCTGTACTTCCTGTCTATGACAAAATTGTTCCTACTCTCCTCAGCGATGGTGTGTGGAATCTGCCAAAGCATTGTAAATTTACTCTGGGCATCCCAATTGGTCCTATGTTGGCAAAACCAACCAAAGCAGTGTCTGAGATAGTAGATAAATTCCAGGACATGGAATTTTCATGTGAATACAAATATGATGGAGAACGTGCTCAGGTGATCCAAACAATTTAGAGTTCCTCATTTACATTTTCCTTTTAGTTGTTATTTATTATAATTCAGTTCTTATTGCATGATATAGATACATTACATGGAGGATGGTTCTGTTGAGATATACAGTCGGAATGCCGAGAGAAATACTGAAAAGTATCCGGATGTTGTCGTTGCAGTCTCAAGGTATTCTTCCAATCCTTTCAAATTTTGTTTCTCATATCTTACTTTGTACAAAGAATCATTTGTTGCCACTTATAGATGAATTTTCTTATAAAAAAAGGATTGTCAAAATATCAAGTTACATGAGAAATTTCAGAAACTATTATGTGGACGAAATCTCTGCATAAAATTGCTGGGTGCTTTCAACCTCCTAATTTTCCCATTTTACAAGTTGATATTTTAAATTTTAAATTTTGCTGTTCTTCACATTCAACAAAATTGGGCAGCAATATATTTCACCAAGCAGCAATTTTGATTCGGTGTTTAGCATCTTATAAATGCCTGTGATTTTTCCTCTCATCAAATTTTGCATAGGTCTACAATTGCTGGATGTTTTATACTGAAATTCTGTTATTGATCTAAAGTAGTCACAAACTAGGATAGTGAGATGTACAAATGTAACTAAAAGCTAGAATTTTAAATTTTATGATGTTGTATGTTAAACACTTTAAATATGTGGTCGTGCATGTACAGAACTGATTTGCCATTTCATAACCCTGTTAGTGTTTACTGTTTAGTTCTAATCCTAATTTACCTGGTAGCATTCACAGTTTTGTAAAGGATGAACCATAAAAGATAAAAATATAGACCGCTGGCTCTAACGTTTACTTCTATATGTCAGGTTAAAGAAACCCTCTGTCAAGTCATTTGTTTTAGATTGTGAGATTGTTGCTTATGACCGAGAAAAAATGAAAATTCTGCCCTTTCAGGTATGTTATTCTGTTGAAACTCTGTTCATTGTATTTCTATCTCACAGTTTATAAACATAGAAGCACATCTATTGCCTGTATTTTTTATAACGTTTTGCAGTTTCAAGAATGAAAATTTGTTCATTTTTCCTCACAGATATAGACAATTTTCTGACATCATATCTCTAGAAATACCATTGTGAATAATACCATTTGATTCACTTGGGTGCTCTACATAAATTTATGATGAAACTTATTGAATTCTGGTTGTTGTTGGGAATGATAATATAACTTTTATGAAATTAAACTTCCATCTAGATATGTTCTTTGGTTTGTTGTTTTTAAATATTACAAGGAGGTGTCTTTTGTATTGTATCCAGGCAGCTACTTCTTTAGCCTTTTCTGAGTTAAGATGCACAAATTTCTGACGAGAATAATTTTGTCAGGTTCTAAGCACTCGGCCCCGCAAAAACGTGGTGATGAGTGAGATCAAAATCAATGTGTGCATATTTGCATTTGACATATTACATTTAAATGGTGAACCACTTATTCAGGAGCAACTGAACATTCGTAGAGAGGTACTATATTATCTCATTTTGTACGTTTTTCATTTAATTTTTTTATGATAAATATTAAATGAAAATATTTTGACATGGATAAGCAATTTTTTTATATCAAATTTTCAAAGACAAATCAATGAATTTTCTTGATCAAATTTTTATTGTTTTTGTTATTGGAGTATGACATTTTTGTTAAGGACCATGGGGTGACAAAAATAAAATCAGTATTGGAGAACTTTAGTACGCTTTCTTAAAAAATGATGTTTATGCAACTTTAGTAATATCTCGAAAAGAATTGTGTAACACCTTGAATGAAACAGGGCACCAAAGTTTTTCTAGACCCGAATAAGTAAATGAAAAGAATTACACTTTTCTTTTTTGCATATTTTGTAGCTGTTAAATGTCTTATTTTTCATTTGAAAATTACTAATCTGAACCAGAAATACTTATATATTCCTTTTGGCTGGTGTTATGGTTTCGAGCAGAGGCTTTACAGTGCTTTTGGGGAAGAGCCTGGCTTTTTTCAGTTTGCGATATCATTGACATCAAGTGATCTTGAGGAAATACAGAAGTTTCTTGATGCTGCTGTCAATGCAAGGTCTATATCTTTAGCTCTTGAACAACTATACGTAATCTTTTTATGCTTCAAAATTTACTTCACTAACTAATGGTTTTTGTTGCTTTACAGTTTCTCACTTATAGTTCAGTCTGAAGTTGTATGACCTTATCTTAGAGTATTGTAATAAATTAATCCTTGCATTATAATTTTAAGTGTTTGGCTGCAATGTTTGAATTTATTCTATGGATTTGGAGGAATACAATCTGGAATGCTTCTTTTGTATTTGCTATTGGTGATTAATGATAGTTAACTTAAAGATTACACAAGGTTGGAAGTGCATAGGCTTTATGTTGAACTCAAGGCATGCTAGCTTGCTTCTATTACTGAAACCATCCACTTTTTTAATTGTTTCTGTTTTTGTTGGTTACTGGCAAAATGGAACCTTGTTTTAAAAAAAAAAAGATTTATTTTTTTTTCAGTCTGGTCTTTTGAGTTCTTGCAAATGATAGTACCATACTAAAAAGCCATTCACATTTACTTGCGTTCTTTTGCAGTTGTGAGGGGCTAATCATCAAAACATTGAGTAAAGACGCCACATATGAGCCCTCAAAACGATCACATAACTGGATAAAACTCAAGAAGGATTACATGGAGAGGTATGGAAGATTTTAATGGGCTTGATGTACAATGAGTTCAGTTATGATGGACCTTTTCCATGCTTATTGCAGTATTGGAGACTCACTAGATCTAGTTCCTATTGGTGCCTTCCATGGTCGTGGGAAACGTACTGGTATATACCATTTTCCCTAATAAATTAGTGCCTTTGAATACTTGTGTACTATGTTAGGGACAGTGACATTGATAAGACAGTGTAATTCCCATCCTTTCTAAAAAAACAAAAATAAATTAGAGGAATTTAATATAGATAATTAAATTCAATTTTCATGTTAATACAATATTTGGCCCTTTTATGTAAATTAATATATTAGCATTAATTTTAGCTTAATTTTTTTCCAATTGTAAAGATTCTTTTAGAGTGATTTTTATTCCTAAATAAATTTGAACTTTGAAGCAAATTGTAATTTCGGTAAAAGCTGAAAGATATTAAAAATAGTTTAAAGCCGAGATTACTTTGGTAACTATTTCTGGTTTTTAAAAGTGGTGTAATAGAATGACATTTTTTCTGCATGCTCTTAGATTCTAGCTCCATTCCTGATTATATTTATTTATTAAATGTAATTGCATATGTATTTTTCTTGGTTATAAGAGTCAAACTCTGGACCTTGGGATTGAACTTGGGTAGCCCCTGCTTGGACATATATTGTGCATTTATTTTTTATTTGCAGGCTCAAGTTCAATTAAGTGCTTGCAGTTTTTTCTTTTAATATTTTCCTTTTTGTTGTCAAAGTATTCTAGTTCATGATGATATTTCGCTTGTCCTTAGGTGTGTATGGCGCTTTTCTCCTTGCTTGTTATGACAAAGATAATGAAGAATTCCAGAGCATATGTAAAATAGGTGAGTAAAACTGTGTTCTTGTAGATGTTTTTGGCAATCTGCTTGAGTCAGCAATTATTGCATTTTTTTTCTATTTAGTTTTGAAATCCTTGCCTTAATTTGTTTCCCTTGCTATGGTTTGCAGGTACGGGATTTTCCGAAGCAATGCTTGAGGAACGATCTTCTAGTCTCCGAGCTAAAGTTATTCCACAACCAAAGGTGTATTGTTATGCTTCTGGATTGAAATATTTGAATTCTATATTTCTGTTCTTTTATTAATTCCATCACTTTGTTGTTCACAGTCATACTACCGACATGGAGATACAATTGTCCCAGATGTATGGTTTGAGCCATTTGAGGTAAAAAAAGAAGTCTTGATGTTTTTAATAAAGAAAGCCTTAATTTTACACTGATCTTGGTGTTGTTTTATTTTTTTCTTATACTGTTTAATCATGCTTCTATGCTTCCCGAGTATTTTGTATCTAGTTCTATCAATCCTGCACCAACTTTTCTTTGAATGTCATCCACACGGTGGAGTGAAAAACATAGTGCTTTCTGTACCCTCTTCTCTGTTCCAATTCTGTGGTACTGTCTTACCATGAATATTATTTATTCACTAAAGATTATGGATAATCTCTATTCTCCCATCTTCTTTCTATCTATTTGCAAAACAGAGGAGGACTTTGATATGTTTATATTTGCAATTTCTTCCAGTGTTTCTTCTGTTCTATATATGCTTTCATGTGCATGCATCATTAAATTTAATTTTGTTTTATAAGACTTGGAAGAAAAAGTGCTAACAGGTTAAGTTGTTCTTGCTTTCCATAAAACGGAACAGGTATGGGAGGTTAAAGCGGCAGATTTGACAATTAGCCCTGTTTATCGTGCTGCAATTGGTCAAGTGGATTCTGGAAAGGTTATATTTATTCTTATGTGCTTTTGTTTCGTTCATAATAGATATTGGGAATAAAAAGTGGCTTCAGCGTTAATGTAGATGGTGTTTTCAGCCCCCACTAATATATAACATATAGTTGAATTATTTGAGTCACAAATTGCATGATGTTTGTTTGTATTCTTTCCTCATTTTGCTTAGTGTACACAAATATGAAGCCTCTATTAAAAAAATAAAAAATAATAAGATATTTGTATACGTGCAAGTGCATATCTATTGCTCTGGATGAGATTTTTTCTTTTAAACTAAAGTTTTGGTATCTAGTTTTCCTGTGTTCTTTCATGATGGGTATACATATATTGGTGATGAACGCACTGGCACACGGGCATGATTGGCCACATGTTTTTTTTTTTTATCCGTATTGTATGGGGATATGTTTACAGAATTAAGGGCCATAATCTTTGAGTTCATTTTCCTTCTAACATTTACTGACGAAATTGCTATTAATCTTGTTCACTTGTTCTGATTTGTTATATTCTTGCTGAAGGGTATCTCTCTACGGTTTCCACGTCTACTTCGCATTCGGACAGATAAAGAACCAGAAGAAGCCACTTCATCTGAGCAGGTATATTGTTTTGGTTAAGGTGGAAAGTGGGAAAGTTATATGCAAACTGATGTTTTTTTTGGTTAGTTATCATAACTTTAAACACTCTCTTTTCAGATTGCCGAGCTGTATGAGTCTCAGAACCATAACCGACCAAACAATCAGAATGACGATGAGGATGATTGAGTGAATTTCGATCCAGACAAGTTTTGTGCATATATTCCAACCATGTAAAATTAGAAGTCACTTTGAGTACTGGTTTCGTCTGAGCTTAATGCTGAATGCAGGGAGGACAGCCTAAGCATATTGGTGGAACTAGGTGCCACATTTAAGTCTTTCCTTTGAGCTAAGGCTGATGACAGGAAGGACAACCTAAGCTTAGATTTCAGTTGCTTCCATCTTTGAGGTAAGACTTTTCATGAAAAGTTGAATTTTCTTTGAACAATATATGCCTCAGTTTTTCCCCATAGATGAACAAACAGAAAAAAAAAAGTGACAATTGTATTTTTAGACCCGGATGTTAATGAAATCAACCAAAAAAATTATGACTAGCTCTCTGTAGATGTATCCAATTTTGAATTCTTAAACCATTTCTTATTTACTGCATGGTTTTGGTTTATATTTAGTTTCTGAATTTCATCCTGTTAAGTTTAATCTTCCTGAAGGCTGAATTTAACTTCTAAACCATAATAGAATTCTGAAATCATTTTATTATATATTTACAGACGTAGGAAACAAACTCTCCTAAGAAGTGAGAGCCTAAAAAAGGGATAGGGGCAGGAGAGATCAGAACAGGTATTCAATAGGTTGTAATATTCTTTTAGGTCTCACTAGTCCATTAAAATTGGTACGAAAAACTGTTTGGTAAAATCCATAAAAACTTAAAAGATTCAGTACAAAATGATTGTTAGGATTTTTGGAACAGAAAATTTAATCATGATACAATTCTCAACCCAAGAAAAGAAAAGAAAAGGTGTTTTTTGGATTTGGAGTGTGACCAAAGTTTATCATTAGGAAAAAATTCTTGACTACTTTTGGTACATGTTCTTTATATGTACAAACGTGATACGTGGATTAGTGGCTAAGAGGTTTGGAAATGAAGAGCCAATTGCTGATTAGGACATGTGGTTAAGAGGGAAGAGACGTTTGATGGAGATTAGGAGGAGGAAGGTCTTTGGCCAAGTTCTAATTTCTAAGCCGTTGCCGTGTGGACTAAGAGAAGCCACTTCTTGCCATTGAATCAGCCTAACATTTCTAAGCCGCATGTCCATTGTAACTACCCATCTTTCCGCATTGTATCTATTACATGCAATCATTGGAGGCTAGAAAGTTAGAAATTGATTTTTATATTCTATATATATGAGATAATAGTAAAAATCGGGCAATGTTTATTTTTATACTAACAAAAAATGCCAATTTTTTAGAAAATGATATGAAACTATTTATAAAAATATCAACAAGAAGAATGTCATTTATGCAAATACCAGTATTTGGGACCGAATTGGTCCTTGGAGCCACGAAGTTCAAGTCATTAAGTTTAGTGAAATGGGTTCAAGAACTCAGCCCAATACAATACAAATACCTTAAGATACTAGTTTAAGTGATTAAGTATATCTAGAAGAATATATATAATACGTCAAATAAACATATTTTAAGTTAAGAAAAGATATACTCCAAAACAATTAAGCAGATAGGAGGAAAGTATCTTTTGTTCATTGATTGGGTAGGAGGAAAGTATCTGGTCACTCGTTTGAATTTTAAACGAATTTCTTCTAAAGTTTTAAACTCACGTGATAAATAACTCTATTGGTCATTATTTTAAGATACAATCTATTCACTTTTGAATTAGCCAAAACTCTATTAAAATACTAATTTGGACGTTGGAAAGTTCTCGTGGGACCAAAACTTGCACTTACAAGTTTGTTATGCTTTGGATGATTCGAGAACATATTCTGCTTCAAGATCATTGCTATCCATGAAGACAACGACAATTGGTTTCATTTGTAAAAACTGCGTTGTTTAGTGTTGATCGCGTTCATTAGTTTTCACCAAAAACATTTATCACTAGTACTCAGTTTCAGCCACTTTGGTTCAAACATGTTAGATTGGTGATCTAGAAGATGATGTTTAGGGCATTTACAGTCCTTCAAACCCATCAAGACCATGGGGAGCCCTTAAAGGAACTAGAGGCTATAAAATCACCATCCCTACTGTTTGTTTTCCTAAGTACGAGGTATTGTGGAAGAAAGCAAAAAGAAGCTTCCCATAAACCTTAAACATTTTCAAACACATCTACTGACTTAGCCATAAGAAAGGCTCCCCGAAACAACTCCAAGATTTCTTAACCTTTCTATATTTTGTGCAGTTACTAAGCTTGACCAGTCACTGAAAACAAATATTCATCAAACCTTAATAATTCATGTATTAAATTCTTGTTGAGATTTTATATCATCCTAAACAATACGACGTTACCCTCTTTTTCTAGTATAAAGATCACATGATTCGATTAGATCATTTGCTTGTACAACAACACAAAGTTTTAGAAATATGAGTCCCTGCAAAAACTGCCAAACGCACAAGCCAGTGACTGGATTGGTTACATAATCCAAATTGACCATATGTAATCGAATTGTTTAATAACGTTATTCTAAGGACGACCAATGTGTCTCTCTGTCACTAGCTTACACAACATATTGCGTGTGATGGCAACCAAAACATATCCTTAAAGAGAAATATGTGTGGGTTGAGTACAAATAATTTTTCTTGTCTCAACTAAGGTTAAATTATTATATCGTCTCTGTCAAATTACCAATCTGTTTCTAAAAAAAATGTACTAAAATAAAAACATTTAAAGTAATTGCCTTGTTAAAACAAGAGAAATTGACTCAATTCAAGAAGTTTCGCATTAATCTATCCTTAATAACATCATTGGCTTTGCTCCAAGGAGGGAAATTGAGACAAAGCCCTTAGCTATAATAAGCAAAACAAGTAGAGTAGTTGGACACAATGCTGGAAAAGGTCGTGTAGTTGATCAATTTGGTTAATTGACAAGGATGTTTGTTTTTTTATTGGTGGTGATGGATTATATCTTGATAAATTTATAAGATGGACAAGATAGATTATTTAGTAAAAGAACTAAGAGGTGAAAGAAAATTCAGTGAAATTCAACATAACTGAGCATATTTAGAGACTATTTCTAATTGATCGTACCTAATTCATTTTTAGAATTGTCAGTGTTATAGTCGTCAGAAGAACGAGACGTTTACAAAGAAGCTGTGTTTATGAAATATGTTCGAAATGCAAAATCAAACATGGGTAAAACACAGCATTGATCAAAAGAGAGAAAGGAAAGGCGAGACTTTTGTAAGCAATGTATAACTATAATCACACCTCCAACATTAAAAAGAGAAATATATAATGATACATCACAACAGAAGCAGATCCTGATTCCGATTTGTGGGATCCACCGACCCGACAACCAAGTCTTTGAGGCCCAATGGTTGTTGGCCTCACCTCATCTTCCAATCCCAACAACTTCACACCTATTTCTCACTCACACTTCCTTCACTTTGCTGAAGTGATCTTAACTACTAGAAATTGCTATATAAAGTTACAGTTTACAATAATTTTGGGACCTAAGTAGACTTCATTACATATCAGGGATCAAAAAGTGAAGTTTGAAGAAGAGAAGGGTAAAAAGAAAAAAAATTCCCGCCCTGGAAATTGTTGCTAAGACTACAAAACAAGCCAATCTAAACCCTTCTCTTCAGATTCTGAGTCTACTTGAAAAAAGCTTCTCTAAAAGACATACCTCTGTACAAAAATGCTAGATCAGTCCCACACGCAAATATCTTTTCAATTTCAACCCTCACTAATTCTTTTAGTGGTATAGCAAAATGAGAATATATAAAAACTATGTGATATTGTGATTGTAATGGTTAATGAAGAGCTATTCTTTGGTACTTGGTTTCTGTGGGAGAATTGGACCCGTCAATTAGAACTCTCTTTCTGCTGCAACCAACTAAAGAGTCATGGTGGAGTAGTACTGGTGGGGTAGTTGGTGGTGGTGGTGAAGGAATGGTGACTGGAGGAATCTGAAAGGACTCAAGTGGTGGTGGTGGGTGTCTCCATTGAGGAAGTGGTCCTGCAAGTAGTAGGGTTTGCAAGAGAGGACCAGCTTTCATCACTGCCTGTAAAAGCTTGCCCTTTTCAGGTATTGGCTTGTCCGGCACTAATTCCACTGTTGTAGCTGTTGCTGCTGGTTG
>CAODLS010897759.1:0-11234 GCA_948243855.1 Flueggea neowawraea | reverse complement strand
AGTCTTTGGGGACTATTTTGTAATTTGTCAAGACTCGGGGACCAAACTGTAATTTTACGTATATGGTATATTTTGGGTCAAGGATGGTGGATTCACTTCCGACGTATATTTTCAGTGACTATGAGGGTCAGCATTTGCATTTGCATACATGCATTGGTACAGCCACAGTACCACATATTAATATTTGCTATGTCTGTATCTGTACAGCTCAGTGTGTCTGCCAGCAGGAGCAGCCACCCGCGAGTGGTATTTGACTGGATCCACGGCTTTGGATACCAGGTGAGTGAAATAGCAGCTTCAGACACATATGTTGTGTCTTCAAAATTAAGCATGATATTTGTGATATGTCAAGCTTGACATGAAATATGGACTAATAAGTATTGGGTTAATTAATAATCTGGGTATATGATTATTATTAGCCAACGTTTTGATATGAAAAATCTAAAGTACATATGGGTATATATATACAAGAGCATTTTGTAAATGATGGAATAAAGGAAAAGATATTGCATGATTGTATGTGAAATAATATGTATGTATCATACTGATATGGGGACACCCTACTATGGAGTATGTAGTCTTTGGTATACCATTGTATGTTTATAGCCCTAGTCACCAGGGTTTGGGGTGACTGTATATTCAGCCAGATATACGTATTTATTGAGCAGTCAGGTGGCAGAGTCAACACTGCTATTTCTTTGATATGGTCACGTATTATGAAATCACAAGTATATGTATATATTGACTGAGCGCATGTTGTATGATATCAATGCGAACGTTTTGGTAAAACAATTTTCAACAAATGTATTATGTATATAATGTGTATACTATATCGTATCTATATATGTGTGCGGTATTTTGAAAAAAAGATTTCAAACCAGTCTTTGTGAGGCACGTATGAGGCGGTCTGATGTGTTGTTTCCTCATAGGAAATCTTAGCCCTTTTGCTTTTGTTGTCCATGTTATACCTTTGTCCGCAGGTGAGATTTTGGACGTTCAGTATCTGATCCACCTCTCAGACCTAGTGAGGCGCTTTTGGCAATTGTGAGTGCCCTTGTTCGGGACTCTACTTTGCTATGTCATAGAGCTCCACATTTTGCTACTGTTGGGGTATTGGGCTACACTGTAATATTTTTGGGATACTCTGGTAATTTTATATTTTCATTGATATTTTGATATAATGTATATGTATATATATATTTATTGGTATTTATATATATATGATTTATTTCATTTATAAATGTTTTTATAAATGTTTTAAAATGTGTATTTGGATAAGTCGGGTAGCATGTCTGATCACAGAGGCTTGTGCGGGATGGATTGGGCTCCCACAGACGGTCCGCCTAGTACGCCGGTCACGGGCCCGACTATGGGCTATATATATATATATATCAGACGTACACGCAAGATAAAAATCATTTTACAGAAAATATTTATAAACAATATATAAATATTTTAAATCTCAGAAACAGAAATCTTATATAATAATAATCACATAATTTGGATTATTAATTAACCATCCATTAATTATTCCATTTTCAGAAATAGCCCAAACACCAACAAAAACAAATAAGTTAGGAGACACAACTCTTGTGTCTAAAGCTGTCATTCCACTCACCTAGAGCCAATAATCCAAAACTCGTGCTAGGAAATGATATCGCATGGCAGAGTTGAACAAATAAAAGACATCGGTGGCTGACCAGCCACCTTAGATATCAAACTGAGCTGAAATAGAATTTTATTACCAAAGAATCAAACTCTGTAACTATGGCAAAATCAAACCTCAAAGTAAAATTACAGTTGAGTCCCCCAGACCTCTGAAATTACAGAATAGTCCCCAAATTTTTAAGAAATTCCAATTCTATACCTAAACTCTCAAATTACAAAACATCCCCTGCTGCATAAATTATTAAAAAAATATCACAAAGTCGATCCGCTCGATACCCAACGTTTCCAACCATAGAAAGCAACTCAAATCACCTAAATCACTTTAAATTATTTATTCATAAAAATCACCCACCAACCTCACCAAGTAAACAAACAATCATAAAATCTCAAATCATTCTTATTCTTCTTCAAAATCATTTATCCAACACTCACTTCAACATACTCAATTATAATCCATTACCAAATGAAACCTAATATCATAACTAAAACACCAATTCTTCTTAAATTTAATCACCCAAATTTTTCATACAATAATAATCTTAAAATTAACCATCAAAATCACATACCCAATTCTTAAACTCATCATATATGGCCCCAATATTGATAAATGAAGAAAAGTCCATAAATGACTCACCCAAAAGCAAGCACCAGCGAGAATTCCGCGGACACTGGTCAGTGGTGGAGGTCAGTGGACGCTCTAATCCAGAATCAAAGAGATCGATGAGACGAGTCTAACCATGGTGGTCTCGCATCCAAACTCTCACCGGAACACCGAAAATAGACAAAAAAATGTATAACCTTATCCTTTGTTGCCATCAGATTCCAGGGATTTCATTGATCATGACTAGTCTCAAATGAAAGATCTCTTCACTAGGAACACAGAGCTACTTATGTTTTGTTGATTGGATGCCTAGAACTCGAGTTATGGCATTTTGAAGATTTGTCCCTCCTAAGCTCTACTCTCTCTCTCTCTCTCTCTCTCTTTCTCTATTTTCTATTTTCTTTTTCTCTTTCTTCTTGTTTTTGCTGACCTCCAACACCATCTACCATCCTTCCTTTTATTTTTCTTTTCTCTTCTTTTCTTTTATTTATATCCCACTTCATTTTATATTACCAAAAACGACCACCACAATAACTTAAAATTTCAATTCCTTCCTACTTCTCAACATAATAATTCTCCCAATTGTTTCATTTATAAATCTAAGGATTTATTTATCTAAGTCCTAATAAAAAAATTATTTTCTTATAGTTCAATATTTATGGAAAAAAATTCGGGGCATTACATACATTTAGCTTCGGTTTGAAAGATTTGATGTATTTTTTGAGTGGGCTAGGGTTTAGTACGGGTTTGGACGAATTCTTCGTGAGTTTTTGTTCTTCTGGTCAAATAACTTGTAGATTCAAGTTTCTGAGGTTAATTAGAATCAATGTAGGTGATTGAGAATGATTTTTACCTGTTGAATCGAGAGTAGTATTTTTGGGTAATTTTTTGCTGCAAGGACTAGACTTGATATTTTGCATATTTGCGGTCTGATTTTAAATTTTGGATACTTTGAGGACTAATTTATAATTTTTCAAAAGTTTGGGGATGAATCTATAATTTGACGTGGTCTTATGGACTAAAGTGAAATTTGGAGAAAATATAGGAACTAAACTATAATCTTACATTGACGTTCGATTTTTCAAACAATAGCGTTAGATCTTCAATCGAAATAGCTTTTTCGACCTCGTGCGACTGTCTGCATTTGCATTTCGTGCATTCTGTACTACCACAATACCAGTACCACATTTTTTACTTTATCTGATATATGTGTGTGTGTGTGTGTGTGTGTGTGAGTGTGTGTGTGCGCGCCCACGTGTGTGTATATATATGTGTGTGTGTGTGTGTGTATGTGTGTGTGTGTGTGTGTGTATATATATATATTTCAGCTTCTTATTCGTGCTAGTGTGATTAGCAGCCTATTAGTGAAGCATGATTGGACCATTTTGTTTGGACATCCAGGCGAGTGGGATGACAGCTTCAGACACATAGGATGTGTCTTCTTAGCTTATATGTTTTTGATGTGTTTGGCGATATTCTGAAATCAGACTAATAAATGGTTTGCTAATTTAATAATCAGACTTATGTGAATTAATAATCAGTACCCATTTCATATATATATATATATATATATGCAAACTAATTTTTGTTCTGCATGCCTGTGTGTTATGTATATTATTATATATAATCTTCTGATATGAGACACCTAGCTATGAGGTAGCATGACCTTTTGTATGCCATTGCTCTGTCAAGGCCCTTAGTCGCCAGGGTTAAATGGTGGTCGTGAGTCCAGCCAGACTCACATACTCTATCTGATTGTTTTTGGTGGCATATACCACACATCTTATATTTGTCTGCTACTATCTATTTTTGGTCCCTTATCCACCTCTGCTATATTATAGCTAATTTATTTATTCTTGTTGATTTCCTATTGTTTGCGAAGGATTTCAAAATGATTTTCATAAATTTCTATTATATGTATTAGTGCGCGCTTGTGTGTGTGTTTTCTGCAAACTAATTTTTGTTCTGCATGCATGTCTATTATGTATATTATTATATATAATCTTTTAAGATGAGAAACCTAGCTACAAGGTAGCGTGGCCTTTTGTATACCATTACTTTGAAAAGGCCCTTAGTCGCCAGGGTTAAATGGTGGCCATGAGTCCGACTAAACTCACGTACTCTGTCTGATTCAGTCTGGTGTCATAGACGACACATCTAATATTTATCTGTTATTGCCTATTTGTGGTCCCTTATCCACCTTTGCTATATTATATATGATTTATTTATTATGTTTGATTGCTTGTTGTCTGCTTTATTTGAGAAGGATTTCAAAATGATTTTTAGAAAGTTCTATTATATGTATTATTAGTGTGTGTGTTTGTGTGTGTGTGTGTGCATGTATTTGTATATCTGTATGTGGTAGTTTTTGAAAATATTTTCAAAAAAGTTTGTGTGAGCCGTGGAGGCGATTTGGATTGTTGTCCCTCAATGAGTTTTACTCCCCCTCCTTAGTCTTTCAGTTACACTTTTGACATGTAGCAACCGTCAGACACCTCAATCTCTAGGCATCTCCTGCTATTAGTGAGTGCCCTTTTTTTGGGCTATGAGTTATTTTTTGTATTAGAGCTCCACATTGGGATGCTAGTGGATTATTTGGTTTACTTCGGTATTTTGTCTGTTGGATTTGTTTACTAATATTTTACATTTATTTTGGTACATTAAATTATATTTTGATATATCTATATTTTATTTATAAAATGAATATTTGGTTACTTATGTTTAATAACTTTATTAATAAATGTTTTAATGAATGATCAAGTTGGGTAGTATATTTCATTATCTGAGGCTTGTGTGAGATGGGTCGGGCCTTTGGTTTGGCTCACCTCGTACGCTTTTCATTGTTCATTTTTAGGGTCGTGACAATAACATGTTCTTCCTCTGCCTGTGATATGAAACCAAAGAGAGAGAGAGAGAGATTTGACGGTGATGCTTGCAAATCTTGTTACGACCCATTGCGAGCTCGTGACCGGCGTATGAGGTGAACCGTCTGTGGGAGCTCAACCCATCTCGTACAAGCCTCAAATATCAGAACATATTACCCAAACCATTCAGATTATAAAACATTTGTTAAAACATTTAATAATCAAAAACATAATAAATCAACTATATATATAGATAAATATATATCAAAAGTCATAGTGCGGAAAACAACAAAAAGTAAAACAAAAGCCAAAGTGGCAACCCGGTAACCCAACTACATCCCGATGCGGACCTCTATAAAATAAAGACAAGCCTGGACAAAAGGGCATCACTAACCAAAAGATGCCTCACTGGAGTCTGGATGCTAACAGTTGCTGAAGCCAAAATCGGTGAACCTGCTCAATAGGAATCAAGGAAACGGAGAAACAAAAGGGGGTTAAGGCCTAGTGAGGAATAACACTCCAAATCGCCTCATATGTGCCTCACAAATACTGTTTTGAAAGCAGTTCAAAACTACACATGCAGATATAGCTTAACATACATATATATACACGCTATACATATGTAATACCTTTTCAAAAAGTCCTTTCACAAAAGGGTTTGCATACAAAGCAATCATAAACCCAGAGGCATATAAAACGATATTTGTTTTCAGAGTAAAAATACATATACAAATATATGGGATCAAATCAGAAGGCGTGCACGTGGCACTAATAACAAAGTATGTGGGCTCTGCCATAATCAATATCAAATCATGTACCGGATCAGGACACATGGCTATCAGTAACCCTGATAACTGGGTTTTATCAAAGCGTTGGTTTACCAAAGGTCATGTTTTACCCCGTAATAGTAGGTGTCCCATATTAGAAAACAAAAGCATACTAATATATATTACCAAAGTAGAGTATGCATAGAAGCATCAAAATCAGAGAGGAGATCAATTTCAAAGTAGTGTCTTGATTAATACACAAAATCAGTTTTCATTAGCCAATCCTTAGATTAGTTCATTTCCAAAATATGTGTTACACACAATAGAAAACATATCCAATTTTAGATACAACCTATATGTCTGAAGCTGCTATTCACGCAACTGGAAGTCCAAGTGCAAACACTTGTCAGGCCCCACTCGTTGGTGGCTTGTCTCTCGGGCACGAACAAGAAGCTGAACATAACAAACATATATTGATAGATATATTAGAAGCAAACTCAAATGCGGTACTATAGAAATACTAGATGTATGAAGTGCATATGCAGATGCGGACTCTCGAAAGATCCCAAATGATCCATATCAAATAATAATCTATCATTTTGGATCCAAAATATATAATCTGCATAAAATTACAGTTTAGTCCTCGACCAGTGCAAAATTATGTTTTAGTCCCCGAGACTTGACCAGTTACAAAATAGTCCTCCGACCATACTAGGATAGCTAACTAATTGTTCCAAGTAATCAGAATCCCCAAACGAATCCTCGAACTCTCAAAAATCGACAAAATGTAAAATTACAAAATGAGTCCCAAAGGACCCCATCTTGCTAGAGTAACACCCTGAC
This sequence comes from Flueggea neowawraea, assembly GCA_948243855.1. NCBI lineage: Eukaryota > Viridiplantae > Streptophyta > Magnoliopsida > Malpighiales > Phyllanthaceae > Flueggea > Flueggea neowawraea. The sequence goes on along the minus strand of CAODLS010897759.1, from coordinate 4,491 downwards.
TTACTCGAGTAAGACACCACATGGTTACTTGAGTAAGAAAGACCACATCTCACTCGAGTAAGCCACCCCGGTCACTCGAGTGAGACAAGGCTCCCCTTACTCGAGTAAGCAAACCCCTTACTTTAGTAATACACAACCCAGAAATCATGTTGCATGATTTAACCAACCAAAATCAATACCAAACACCCACATTGACTCTAAACAAAGCCCTGAACACAAATCTAGGTCAAAACCACCAAAGCAACACAGAGTCACCTTAGATCGACCAAAAACGAAGCTAACCCTAACTCAATCAATGTCTCATCAAATAAGATGATTCAAAGCTTGAATCATGTTCCCTTAACCTCAAACAACTCAGTGCTAACAACCCTAAGCACCCATTTACTCAGAATTATCCCGAAAATGCAAACCCAAATGCAAACTCGGCCTAAAGCATGAATCCAAATTTAAAAGCATGAAATGGATCAAATAAAGAGATTAGATATGTAATCTTACCTCTAGGAACAATGTAGGGCATCAGGAACTCGTTTTGCACCTATTTGAGTAAGAGAGAAACGAAAATGAGGTGAGAGAAATGAAAGAGTCGGGTGGGGGTATTTATAGACCCCTGCCCAAAACAGTGTCCTCACTCGAGTGACACGCTACTTACTCGAGTAACACATCCTGTTACTTGAGTAACAACTTTCCCAGGTGTTCTTCATGTTCATCCAAGAACAAATTTTACTCGACTAACACACAAGGCTTACTCGAGTAACACACAAGGCTTACTCGAGTAATGCACACCTTACCTTACTCGAGTAACGCACGAATGCTTACTCGAGTAACACCTCTCACAAACATAAATCCTCAACTCAACACTCGTATCGATCAAGATCGAAACGAAACCAAACAATTGACTATAGAGAGCCTTACTAGAATCTGACTGAGGTATTACAGATCTTTTCCAGAGGAGAATCAAATGTTTGATTAGCGGAGAAGCCCTAGTAGGATGCAGCATCGACTGAGTTAGATGGAGGCTAGGTTTTGCTTGATTTTTACAGATTAATGCGAGGTTGATGATGAGGAGCAGATCATTCTTGGACGTGGCATCTCTTGATCATTGTAGATTTGTTCCAGTCGATTGCATTCAAGTAATTTTTTTTTTCAGATCAGAGCAGAATGATCGATTTTCCTTTTTTTGTTATCGCGGATTGAAGTAGATGCTATATTAGGTGTGTAATATCTCGTACTTTCAAATTATGATCCCTATATTTTTTTTATTGTGGCATTGAGGACTTTTGGGAATACCAGTGGATGGTTTATGATGTTCATGATGAATTCATGTTAGGTTGGATGTTGTCAAGTTTTGGAAATGATTCGAGACGAGTTCGGTAGCAAGAGAAGTCAAGAAGAGAGAAACAAAGCATCTTACGTACGTAAGGATAAGCCGAACGTACATAAGGCAGAAAAAACTCATGTACATTAGAAAGAGATGTCACGTACGTGAGATTTGGGGGTGACGTATGTGACGTCGGGTTTGGTGCGTCCAGAATTGATTTTGAGCCCCAATAACGTACGTTAGATGTCCAGACACGTACGTAAGAGTACCCTAACATACGTGTGACATAGATTGACGTACGTGAGGTTTGTTTCAGATGCGTTTAAAAGCATTCAATAAACCCGACTTTCTCAATTATCACTCTCCCCAATCACTCAAAACTGTCTCAACTCGTCTGGGACTTCAGAGCTTGGTTTATCCATCATCTATAACCATTTTAAGAGTTAAGATTACATCTCTTTCTTGGATTTAATATCTCTTTCATGCATTAATCCATCAAATCTATCTTGGTCCAAACAGGTTTAGGGTTCGGATTTTTGAATGATTATGAGTTAATGAATTCTAAGGGTTGTTAGATTAAAGTTTATTGAGGTTAAAGGAACATGTTTGGAGTCTTGAATCTACAGATTTGATGAGTTATTGTGTTGGCTAGGGTTAGGTTTGGTTTTGATGATTTTTGGAGCAATTTGGAGTTTGTTTGATGGAATTGATGATTGATTAACGTTTATGAAGGTGTTTAAGGGCAATGTGGACAGATTGAAACATCAGGTATTAATCGAATCGAAGGTTTGGTATTTTTAAGAATGAAACTTTATGTTTACGTATTTTTGTAATTTTTGGAAAGTTGGAGTCAGATTTGTAATTTCAGAACTTAAGCTCTGGAAATGTAATTTTGGAAAAGTTAAGGTATAGATTTGTAATTTCTAGAATTATGGAGACTAACTTGTAATTTTACAAGTTAAGGATTAAAAAGTAATTTCTGAGGGTTCAGGGATGAATTTGGGAATTCTAACTTATGTAGGATCTCTTGATAGTTTAAGGATACTTTCACGACTATATGGAGATTTGCCAAGTCTCGGGGACTAAGGCGTAATTTTACAGTGGTCGGGGATTTGCCAAGTCTCGATATATGTTTTCAGCGGTTATGAGGGTTTGCATTACATTTGCATATCATGCAAATGGTATGGCCACAGTACCACATTTTGATATATGTTATATATGTCCATGTTCAGCTTCATGTTTCTGCCAGCGAGGCCAGACACCGGCAAGTGGGGCTTGATTGGCGATTGCACTTGGATTTCCAGGTGAGTGGATAGCAACTTCAGAAACATAGACTGTGTCTTGAAAATCCTATTATGTTTTATGATGTGCTGAACAAGATTATAAAAATGGAGTAATCTAAAGATTAGTTAAATGAATAAAATGATTATGTGATTTTTATAATCAACCCTATGTTTTATCAAATGGATATATATATATATATGTATTATATATCTTTCTTATGATTTCAAATGATGAAATGCATGTCTACGATTTATGCTATGAAATATTATGATTTTCTTTTTATGATACAGGACACCTATGCTACGGGGTCGAAGTAGCCTTTGGTATACCAATGATATATGTACTATGAAATCCCAGCTACCAAGGATGCCGATAGCCACGTGTTCTGATCCAACACGTGAATTGTTATGATGGTGGCCGAGTCCACATCACCCATGTTATATGGTGCCATGAGCACACCCATGTTATATGGTGCCACAAGCACACCCATGTTATATGGTACCTTATCGAAGCTATATGTTTTCACTATGAAACCATGTTTTAAGAATCGAAATGATTGTTAAGTAAGTGTTCATGCTTGCTAGATGCTTTGTTTGCCAACGATTTCGAAATGACTTGCGAAAAGCTATTACTTATAAAATGTATATGTATATGTATACGTCTATACCTGCATGTGGTATTTTAAACTATTTTCAAAATAGTCTTTGTGAGGCACGTATGAGGCAGTCTGTAGTATTTTTCCTCACTGGGCCTTGACTGTTAGTGTAAGCCCTAGCCCCAATTCATTGTATATGTACCTTTTATTTTGGAAATAAAAATATGAGGCATTAGTTTTATTATTCATTTATTTTATGTGGATATATGGTTGATAAAATGTCCATGAATGAATATTCGGTACTTTAGTTATCAAGGTTGAGGACCTTGGTAGTAGAACCTGGAAGTGATAAAGAATTTCATTCTAAACATCCCTAGTCGATTATAACCACGGGAGTGAAAATAAACTAAGACGAGTATGAGCTCTGTGCGATGATCATGTTCTACGGGTCATGGATAGGGAATATCTATCAGAGTTCATAGATACAAAGTTTGAAACAAGGTATTTGGATTCGATCCGCTAATGAGAATACTGCATTATGCCAAGTCATTCTCATGCAATGCTTATATTGGAATCCTCATACCTAAAATCACTATGGGGTTTTTGGTGACTTGTCGTATACTTTGACATATGCCTAACGTGGACGTAACTGGTTGACAAGTATGTGTATGATTGGGTATGCGGAGAGTCTCGCAAAGAAACATGAGTGAAGTGATGGGATTGCCCCTCTCGTAAAGAGAGAATATATCACCGGCCACTTGATTGGTAGTTATTGAGTAGTGTGTGACCACGCCTAAATGAAATGATAAGATACATCATTTATTTGACATAATCAATCTTACCAGATAGTCAAGAAAATGATTCAACAATAAATAAGGATGACTAGGTTAATGCCTTATGCTAATCAGGATATCGAGAGGCATAGGATCGTATCAGGTTGCATCAGGTATTGTTAATGCCAATTAACATCTATTCATTTTGGGTAATCATAGTGTCTTTCTAGAGACCGCCTATGACTTATGGGCCCAAGGCTCATTGCCAACATTGAATAGACATATAGGATCACACACGATCGAAAACTAGGTTAAATGTAAAATCATCTTTTTACCGGGGCATTTATTTTATTGGATAAAATAATTTTGGGCCACATGAGGCCCACATTGGATGTGGATTTCGGCCTGGACATAGACTTAATTATTAGAAATTAAATTAAGAAAACAAGGGAAGAGGTTGTGTTGGGAAATGACTCTTAAAACCTAAGCTAGTTTGGTCAAACTAGGACACTACATTTGAA
>CAODLS010897748.1:0-12295 GCA_948243855.1 Flueggea neowawraea | reverse complement strand
CACATTATTGAGATATCAACTGGAAGGACAAGTTACCACGGTATCCCTATGAAGTTGCCGGCGCAAGAAGTCGATCACCTTAGCAAATTTTTCAGTTCCTCGAGAACTATTTTCAGTGTGCATATCAAGGCCATTCCAGTAACATACAGAAAGAAAAGTTGTTTACTTTCAATTACATTACATTGACACACATTCCACAATGTACAATAAACGAAATAAAAATCGACACTATTTAAAGTTTAAACAACATCAAGCTCAATGACCGGTTTTATAGATATTTAAAAAAAAAGGAAAAGAAAAACACAGATGACGATTAACCAGACTGTTACACATCAATTAGCCACCTCGCATGTCAATATAAGTGATACACGAACTAAGACACCATCCAGCATCAATTTGCATTGTCCTCCGAATCAAATCAACCAATCAATAATCACGATGATAACCATCAAGATCAAAACATAAATGGGCATCAAAGATTACTAACAAATCGTTAAAACTAACCCTAACAAGAATTCTTTTCAATTAAACAAAAACCGAACACGTTTATCCATCAAAGAACACACCTTGAACTTGTTTTGCTTGAGAATGGGAGCATCAGCTGTTGCTTTCAGCTGAACAATCACTGCAGTTAAAAGAGCCATAAGAAGCAATATAACTAACTGAAAAAAGAAAGAATGAAGCGAGAATTAGAATTGGGTTTTTGTGGCTTGCCTTTCCGAATAGAACTCGGTGACTCAGTTGCCATTGTTACTCCCCACCACCCGAGTCGCCTTCGCTGAGGAATTTTCTTTTGCCCTTTTTTGCTATTTCCACGATCAGACCGGGTTGTTTAAAGTTGGGCCCATTAAAGGGTTAATTTGGGCGTGAATGGAAACTTAATGGGTTTTAGGACCAGGAACAAAATTTTTTTGGGAAAGATCTGTCATCCCTATAATTTTAGAAACCAACATCCTTAGTCCCTCAAGGATGAATTACTTATTTTCTAGTTTGTGTTCTCAATATTTTTACTCTCACGATAAAATTTTGAAAATACAAATGAGAAAAGCGGTTGAAATTTTCTTTTAGGGTCTATTTGGATTGCAAATTAAAATTAAAAATGGAATTGAATCAGAATTTTTATGTTTGGATAATATTTTATACAAAAATGAAATTGAATCAAAATTAAAATTTTAATATTTGGATAACCTATAGAATTGGAATTGAATCAAAATTAGTATATAATCAAAATTAGAATTGATTATTTCAATAATTATGTAATATGTATTAAATATTTAATTATTTAATATGAATTTAATATAAATAATTAAATATTTTTTCAGAGGGAGGGGCGAGAGGGTAGAGAAAGAGAGAGAGAGAGAGAGAGAGAGAGGGAGATATAGAAAGGGAGGGAGAGATAGAATTGAATCAGAATTAGAATATGATAAAAATTAAAATTAATTATTTAAATAAGTATTTAATATAAATAAAATATTTAATTATTTAACATGAATTTAATATTAAATAATTAAATATTTTTTTAGAGAGAGAGAGAGAGAAAGAGATAAAGAGTTGTGAATTCTTCGGTCTTACCTTAAGAATTAGAGGATGCCTTGTTAAAATTCCAAGAAATTGAGCATGGAATTGAAATTACAAATTCTTTCTCTTAGCCAAACTATATAATTGGAATTGGTTAGGTCCAATTCCTAAGGTTCTAAATCAATCTGACTAGACAAAAAAAAAACAGTTGGTTCAACTTCTTTTTTTATTTTAAAAAAGTTAATTAAATTAAAATATTAGCATGGAAGTAATTAAATAAGACTGCTTGTTCAAAAATAAATTAAAAAAATACCTCTTAGGAGGTAGTCCAGTGGTAAGGTGACGTGTCCCTTATTCACAAGGTTTCGAGTTTGAGCTCCAAAAGGGGAGCGACTTGTTGTCTTTGCACAACTGATCCTGAGATTGCATTTGAGTAAGGTAGATGACCCATTGTTTGTCTGGCATCTGACGGGTGCTGCGGTGACGAAATTCGATCACCTTACTGAATTCAACTATAGCTTTATCGAATATTCCGCAATGAAAAGATAGTTTGCTTATAAAACTGGTCACCCTGCTTTCCTTTTTATCGGTAAAAAAAATTTTAAAAAAATTACGCACTAGTTGTGATTGTTTTTTTTATAAGTACGTAATAATTGATGTGAAGAAATGTTGAATATGGTAGTAGAAAAGTTTGGTTCGGAGAAGGTTCTTTCGCTTAGGTGCTTAGCTACAACATAGCTTATCGGCTTTCATTAACCCTATGTGGTCCTAATTGTCACCGATGATGAATGTACTATATAATAAAAAATGCACAATATGTGTTTAAGTATATATTTTTTTTGAACAAGATATGATAAACAAAGTATAGTTGTTGGATTTGCCTTTTAATATAATAACATAAGTATTTTTATTAATGATGTGAATCTAGCTTTATTAACACCGTCAATTTTAGTAGGCCTAATTAGCAACTAGAGCAAAGATCATATGCATGCCGGGACAAAAGCAAAATCTATAAAATAAAAAAAAAAAGATTAAATGAGATCAATTATTTTGGATTACATGATGATTAATTGATTAAATTCTTTTTTTTTTAAAAAAAAAACCACACACAATTTTATTCATTATTAGTCTTATAAAGGGAGAGACCAATCTGTATAGTAAACATGAAAAATCTGAGTGGTCATGAGGTTTGAACCAAAGACCTCTTAATCTTAAGTGTAAGCGCTTATCAATTGAATTATCTAATCTCGACTTAATCGATTAAATTCTTACTTGTTACAATTTTGATCCATCTTTGCCCTGTATAAACCAAGAAAAAAACATTCATTAAATAATCCATCTTTGCCCTGTATAAACCAAGAAAAAAAATTCATTAATAACTCCAAAAATTCTATGGTGTCCTACTCAACAGTGAAGTCTTACTTAAGATTGTGTTTCAAAGCTTAAATGACATTCTTTTTCCCCACGCATTAAATAATTCTAGCTGATCAAATTTCAAAGTTCCAAATTTGACGGTCTTTCTTACAAATTTTCTCTATTAATCTAATTCACAAAGTGCACTCATTAAATAACCAATGTTGTAACTCTAGTCTGAAAACAAGACACTAAAACGATTTAAATAAATAACCAGTAATGTGATAGTAGGTGTACCGGTTGTACGAGACAATTGATTTCTTTGAGCATTTATATCTTGAAATCGATTCATCAAAAATGTATATTATTCATGATGTTGTTTCAAAGAAGTGAATTAATATTTATAAAAAAATTTAACAAGAAAATATAATCAAGAAGTTTGTCTTAATTACTTGTAAAAAAAAAGACGTTTTTCCTTACTTGCGAAAAGATTAGGCATTGTCTCAAGACAATTCTTCTTTGAGAATTTCATTTAATTTTGTAAATTAAGATATAATTAATTGGTTTTTTTGAAAATTATATGACAACATAATATATTAAATGGTAATACAAAGTATAATTAAGTATTCTAATTAAAAATGAAGTGATTTTATAAAAAAATATGTCTTAGAAGGGGTCAACAAGGAATCATATAGCCTAGGGTAATAGAGTTATGACTAAAAATCTCTCAAGAATGTCATTGAAACATTGTCAAAACGTGTGTGAGTCAAAAATAAATTTACAAAAAAACACAAGACCATGTTTTGTAATCTCATATCTCAAACGTGCATCTTCAACCTTGAAACTAGAACTGTACATTCAAATTCTCTCACACTTAAAACATTTGTAAACCCACAAAAAGCATGTTATAGGCACACAATAAACATTCAATTAAACTTAAGCATATGTAAGAAATTTACTAACAATTTCATAGGCAAATATAGTGTCTCCTATCTGACAACCATAGGCGAGGATGGTGGAGGTACCCCTAAGAATTCACCGGACCGGCGGTACGGCCGGCCATCCCCCTCCCCCACACCTATCTTCGCCTCTAAATAAAATAAGATTAACCAAAGCAAGCAAATAAGTAAGATGTGATCCATCTTTGGGTTGATGATTTTCTACGGGCGACATTATTTTTTTTCTTATAAACACACTTATTTTGAAACTAAATGGAGATCAGTATCTGATTGCCAAGTCTACAGGAAGTCTAGAAGACCATCTTTTACTTCGACAGCTCTCAAGTGGTTTTAAATAATTGAATTGTTAATTGTTTTTCTTTACCTGAATAATTGATCTTTTATGGTACGTATCAACACTATAATGTCATGCCACACTACCAATCGTTGTCCATCTACTTGCGATTAGTGATCGTTAATATCATTAATCTTCTATCGTGGATGTAATTATAACCCACCTAACCTAAAAGCATTAACTTTCCTCTGTATGCATCAACAATTTTCTTGCCTTGCATAGTTATGTGATTAATTCTGATGCCATATCATGGATAGTTTCACCTGAAAATGTATCATGGAACTAATTAAGACAACTGTGTGAACCTGCAAAATCTAGATATCATTTGCCTGATTCTAGAAAGGGAATCTTGTTTAACAATACAAACGAAACACCCTCAAATTAAGCAAAACCCTAAATTTAGTAAGTTACGAATACATTTATAAATTTGTTTTAGATAGTATGTATTTTTCGTTTGATAAATCATTTTATTTAACCTCACCGACAATCAAACTCTCGATCTCTAATTTAGCGTTGAAATTGACTATAGTTTCAATCAATTAAATCAATTCGTAAACAGATTTGTATATATTTAAGTGATTCTATTTCGTCTAGAAAGACATTGGGGCAATCTACTTTATGGAACTTACATTATAGCATTATACAAGTCCTTCGACTTCAAATATGTTCATTCTTGTCATTTGAACTATCTATTAGATACTGTTACTTCTGAATTTCTATGATCTATTTGTATTGATTTTTTTTTTGTTGCCCAGAGATCTATTTGTAGTGATTGTTCATAGACTGAGGTATTTTGTGGGAGCTGTGGTTCCATCGACATATGTGGGCAAGTTCGAACCAATCTACTAATAAAGATCATGTGACTTCGAGAAAATTAATGTTGTCCCAAAGTAGAACACTTGGACTTATATTTACCTCCATGACCAAAAAGTTGACAGAAGAGATTCCTTGTTTGTAGAAGTTGGACTTATCTACATCGACATGCAAACAAAAAGCTCACGGTTTATTAAACATACCAATAAGAAGATCACCACATGATTTACACCATATACTTACAACATTTTTCTAGCAAGATTCTATTTTTTGATTATCCTTGATTTTAACCTACACAAGCCAGTCAAAATCAGACCCTATCAATGAATCCACTGGCAGAAAATTTGATTCGTCGTGCAATGTATTGTCCTCAAACAAGTTGATCTGATTAGAATTTGGACACAATTGGCCTTGCTCACTTATGGTACTAACATCACTGGCCTCTCCATGTTCAATATTTGTTAGCTGAGAAAAATCGGTGCTAAGAAAATCCGATAATAATTGTTCGTCTAATTCAAAATCCATCATCAAACCCGATGACTCATTACCATCCGAAGAGAATTGCGGCACCAATTGTTCCGGCAGTGGATTTTCATTATCCGGCGAGACGGGTAATGCAGTGGATGGTGCTACGACTGACTTAGAATCATCAAATCGTTGTTGGTCATCATTATCATTGTGCAAATCTAGTGGTATTGTGACTTTGTTGCACCTTGATCCCTGTCGAACCAAGTCCAACCCAAACTTGCCATCACTAGCTAGTTTTCCATATACTTCTAACAATACAACACTCCACATATTTCCTGTGTCTTCCAGTGACTGCTTTTGAAAATCACCAACACAAATATCATGCCCTAGTCCAAATGTTGTTAGCCTTCATGAATCAATCTAATTGATCTTTGCATGTTCCAGAGTCTCAATCACAGACTCCACCCGTTTTCCCGTAGAACTCACAGCAGTTCTTAATCCATTAGCAACTACCGAGCTGTCAATCAAGGTGTAATTTCCATTCCGCAATTTACCCTTCATCACAACCAAAGATCCTTTGCACACCCGAATCTCTCCACCTACTACAGTAATCTCTAGGAGAATAAGGGATGGAGAAAGGTTGACAATGCACATCAGCAAACCTTTGAGGGTCAAATATGTGAGATCACCTCATTGGTTTCCACGTCCTAGCAAACTTGAAGAGTGATGCACTTGGTTAACGATGCCACCCAACAATCTTCATTTTCTCGCACACCCTGTTTAAGACCTAAACCCATTCTAAAGTTGTACACGCCTCCAAAACCCTTCATTTGAACACTTGAAACCAACTTTTATCCTTCACCATATTGATCTTTATTGGGTCTTTTTATAACCAACCACTCTTTTAATCATTCAACATAATTAAAGCATTGATTTGAGTAAGGATTCACCTTCTTGACCTCATTTTAATTGGTTTTAGATGTATTTACATCAAATTTGTGTGTTTTATTATGTGTATAGGTGTTGGAATGGAATCTTTTATCCAAATCTTAGGTGGGAAGAACATGTGTTTGGTGTTGGTACAAGGATTTTGGCTCATCTAGAGTGATTTGAACGTACTTGAATGTTAAAGTTCATAAATTTAAGGAATGTTTTTATTGGTTTGTGTGAACATGGGTTATTTAGTATACAAAGTTGATTGCTTGATGATGAGCACTAAAGATTGTCTTTTTAGAGTTGATTAGGTAGATCGCATGATCTAGTTTAAAGATTGTGTTTCTAAGAGTTCTATTAAGTTTTTTTTCAATTTGTGATACTCTATCGCCTCACTCTGCGAAATGAACCCCAGAAGCTAATTCAATCAAAAAAGTATAATCTAATTAAAAAATACATCCTTAGATATTTCATAAAATGGATTAACTAGCATATTCCTCATCATCTGAGTTGGGAACCTATCTACCATGATATTAGGATGGCATTAAATGTCTTAGAAGTCTTGTCTCGATTAGCAGAGAGAGGTGCTAGCTGACACAGTTTGCACCTTTACATGCGTAGTGCGGAGGTATAGCTACAATTGCTATCAATAGGATAACCCTCAAATCCATAGACTAATGCACGTGAAGTGTAACCGAATCCAATCTTATAAGTGTATTTTTTGCATTTTTAATGGTAACACAATTATTGTTTTGCATATGCACTAATGGTACTAATTTTTATATATGAATTATATTGACACACGAGTTGGTCTTCGAGTCCTCTCGTGTATCTAATCTCACTAGGTTTTACTCACTTTCTCTATTGTGGTTCATAAGGCTTGGTGGAGTTCTTCTGAGTTGTTGTGGCTACTTATAAGCATCGACCTTGTTGAATTCAATATTATGGCACATATTAAGGGACTTCATCACTTCATGATATATATATATATATATATATATATATATTGAAGACAATATTGAGAGACAAAATGGAAAACAACAAAAAAAGTCATGATTATTTAAAAGGGTGACAACTTTTTTGTCACATCACAAAAATGAATAGTGGACGATTTTGTCACATCACAAAAATGAATAGTGGACGATCATTGTGGGACGAAGGGATGTCATATAATTAACATTGCTGAGTCATTTACCAAGCCATTAAATTAAGAAAATATAAATAGAAATTCATATATTTATAATATATATATATATATATATATATATATATATATATATATATTGTTGCCTCAAACCAGCAATTATGCCTTCACCACTGTGTCACGAGCATATGAGGAAACCCTTTCAAAAATTAACATGGTCAGAGGTTAGGGAGGTGTCCTGATATAGCATTTCAACACTCAAGTTATAATTTTATAAAGATTTGATGTATCTTGTGGGTGGTGAAAACATATGTCAAAATAGGAGTGAACCCCCTATTTGTAAAAGAGTGAGTGATGAGTGATAATACCATATGGATTTTTCTCTCTTCGCATTTGATCATTAGGGATGTCATTTGATCCCTTAAATGATGCTTTTCAAGGTTCATCTTGATCCCTAGTTAACTGAATACTCATTATTTGTTATATGACAAAACGTTCATTATCTATTGAAAGAAATCTTTTAGAACATGGCCCTTTTGCTTGGTCTCTTTGAGTGTCAGACTTAAATTACTTTCATGGCTCTTTTTGAGCCTTGGGTGTAAGAAAGGTTACACCAATATGAATAGATACTAATATTGAAAAAAATAATATTAATTATATAATAGACCACAGTTGGGACCTTTCTTCTTAAACTAATGGACCCATGCTATTTTTCTTAGATGTGCACCAAAATTTGACAATTGCACGAATAAATCTCTTAATGCATACGGAGATTTCCAAAATGAGAAATCCCTATTCAATCCTCAAACTTTCTTATTTTTCTCAGTCAACTATTACATATCCTTTTTCTCTCTCTTCGATTTTTTTACTCTCCCCTTCTCTCTTCTCCCCCGTCTGCCTTTCTCTCATCTCCCGTTCGCCTCTCTCTCATCTCGACCCACTGCCCGATGCCTCAAGCTTCTCAACGCCTGAACCTTCACTGTGTTGTTTTGCGTTCTTCTTTCTCTCTCTTCTCGACATCTCAACCTTTTTTCTTTGCATTCTCCGCCTTTGATATGCCTTCTGCACACTCTGATTGTCTTCTCGTAGCTCCTTGCCTTTTCCTCTCATCGATGCTGCGGTTCAGGGTTCTTCATCGCGTCGCGCCGCTTAGCTAGCCTTTCCTCGCTCCATTCCTCCCTTTCTACAGCCTGTCACGACTATATCTGGTTTCTAAGAATCAGCCTTCGACAACGAAAAGGAAGTGGCGGCCAAATTATGTTGTGGCGATTTTGTTGGTGGCTAGGGTTTCCCAGTTTGCAAAGGAAACCCTAACAGATCACTATTTTTTTTTGTTTTTTGCATTTTGACCCCCATTTTTAGAAAAATTATTTTTAACGTTTTAAAATTAGTATGAAATATGGATGTGGAAAATAGAATGATGTTTATTTATGATTGATTTTTATAAGTTTATTTTTTAAATTTTTTTTTTTTAGATTTAGAGTTTCTTGATAAATTTTGAAAATTTTATATTAAGTTTATATAAAGTTCATATTAATTTTAGATCAAGTTTAATTAAGTTTATAGTCGGTTTATATAAAGTGTATATTAAGCTTAATTGAGTTTATATTAATTTATATTAAGTTTATATAAAGTTGATACAAGTTTATATGAAATTATATAAACTTTATATTAAGTTTGTATTTGGTTGTTTTTTAGTTTCCTTAAAGATTATAAAGTATATTTTGAAGAATGTTTTCCGAAAAAGTTAATTTAAAGGTTTATTTTAAGCTGATATTAAGTTGATATTCAGAGGCATTTTTAAGTTCAACTTTTTAAAAAGTTTAGTTCAAGTTTATATGAAGTTGATATTTAAAGGTTTATTTTATGTTGATAGTTGAAGGCATTGTTAAGTTTAACTTTTCAAAAAGTTTGTTTCAAGTTTATATTAAGTTGATATTTAAATTGGAAAAAGTAATCTAAAAAAAGTTAAAAATAAAATGAAGAAAAGTATATTTTAAGTTGATATTAAATCGACATTTTAGTTGAAAAAATATCTTAAAAAATAAAAGGGCTAAAATAAATAAAAAAATAAATAACATGGACTAAAATTAAAGAAATAAAAAAGGGAATTTTCGTATCTAATGTAAGGAAAATAGGGGACGCCGTTTTTAATGAGAAACAATGCGTCTTGAGTGAGAAGAAAAAGGTCACGCCATTTGTTTGTAATAAATTTTTTAAAATGGTATAGTTTTGTAATCAACTATTTTTTATTTGGTTTTTAATTAGCTTTTTGTAAATATTAAATCAGTAATAAAAAATGAAAAGATGATTAAAAAAATAATAAAATAATTTGAAACTAAAAAAACAGAATAAATTGTAACCAATGTACATGTAATGCATTTCAATCTATATACAAAATAAACATTCTCTGTATATCCAGACGAAAAATCATAAGTGATTCACAACTTATAGCATGTGACACATATAAGCATGTAATCATACATTTATCCAAGTATTCACATCCAGATAATCATTTCAACAAGCACATACATGTATGCAAATCATATAACACACATTTGAACTTAGTGTCAAGTTTATACTCACCTGCTCAGGATAGATAATCCGAGCTGTAAACTTGATCCCGCATCCTCTCTACTGCTCTAGACCGTATAGTATATAATCATATTAGTTATAATCCCTATTTCTTTATGCAATGAATATTTATGTGTGGAATGCATATAACTAATAAACTTAAAATCACATTATTTTCACTAAACATATCATATTAATTTCTACATATCTAGAGTTACAAATCTCCAAAAATATTTATGTAAATTTTCTCTAAAAATAGACATCTTAAGTTTTCTTTGGAAATATAGTAATAATTTTAATTCAATTTCTACTCTTTTAGAAAAATTTTCAAAAGTAAGGTTTTGCTGCCTGTTTATGTACCTTGACATAATGGACACTGTCAAATAATCTGTCAATATTTCATTCATTTCATATCCAAATTCACTTATGTAAACTAGACATATAGATATTTTAAAAAATATAAATTTTATTTCCTAACTCAATAAGTAAAATATATGGAAATTTTTTCAAACTTACAGTACCTTAACAAAGTAATTTCGAATGAGCAGCATTCAATTGAACCACTATAACTTATAATATCAAGCTCCAATCAACCCAATCGTTTATAGGCTTATATATAACATACTTTTCAACAACTTTAATATTTTAAGTCTTGTCAAAATCCAACTCTAAGGTATCCAAAGTTGCCATGCAATTTGACTGTTCCTACTGAATCTAAAATCTAGGCATTTCATATAATTTTGAGCATATTAACGACAGACAAATAGCTCATACCGTTTTACATGAATATATAAGACACATAAATCTACAACTTTTATTCTTTGAGTTCTCCTAGAATCCGTCTCTAAAAGTTTCAACAATTAAGGGGAATCAAACTATTATGAGGAATCTTTGAGACTGCAGAATTACGTAAACATTGCTGGAATTCGCGGCTCAAATATGACATTCATATACATTCATGGCAGCGGATATAAAAAAAATTAATGCCTTGAATTCCCCCAATGACACATGCATATCAACATATATAATTAAAGTTGGATGATTTACCTTTCACTAAGGCTTGATTGATCGGTTGTGTGAAACGTTGATGTAGCTCAAAGCACCAAGAACCTTTGTGGAATCACATTGCCTTTCTGTGAACGTGGCTACAGGTATCCACACGAGTGAACTTACCTTGGAATGATTGCAGTGTACTAGCACCTTTTAGAATCACTATTCTAGAGCTCACAAAAATTATTTTCTCTCTTTGAATTGTGGCACACAAGTTCGGCAATGGAATGAATGAATGGAAAGGGGTGCAAGTCTATTTATAGGCACATGAGATGACCTAGATAGGCAGCACATTTGAACCGAAATTCCCCTTCTCCTTGCCCTACTAAGATTCGATTTTCCCTTTTGTGCAAAAGGTGAGCTGAATTCATTCCTAGTCACACTGAGTTTCGGTTTTCTCCTTTAGTACAAGAAGAGTGCCAAATTAAATCCCAATCATATTAAGCTACATCCTAATTAGGGTTTCCTTGTCATACAAGAATACAACTCCTAATTAGATATGCATATGTGTGCTGAATTCTATTCCTTGTCATATAAGGATTAATTTCCCTAAAAAATAAGAAGTGATAGCCGAATTTCTTCTCCTATTTTTAACGCTTGTGCCGAAATTCCTCATGCCCTAATCTCATTCGGTTTGGCCGAATTTTGTGATGGGTTTCTTAATTTTTTTGGGCTTTTAATTATATGATACATTACCATAACATAAATCTTCATACATGAGCCAAATTATATCAGACATAATTAAACAATTAAACCGATGATAACAGATGATTCATATTAAAAGCCAATCACATTAATGGACTATGTATTAAATCTTTTTTAACACATAAATTATAAAACCCTAAATTATTATTGATTTAAAAAATTAACCATCTTAATAATTCATTTATCACTAACAGAGAATATTTTGTAATCAATCCAATTCGTTCTTTCGGTGTGACCTTATAGGCCCACTCAAAATTGGCAATGAGCCTCGTCCCAACTTTTAGGCCCAAAGTCAATAAGCGGTATATAGTAATACATTATGACAACCTAAAATCGAGTGGTTTTCGGTGATCTGAGTTAACCTTTCACAGTCTGATGTATAGTCCTTTTGTCACCCGATATCTCATTTAAGTATAAGGCATGGTCACATGTCAACCTTATATA
>CAODLS010897504.1:0-44008 GCA_948243855.1 Flueggea neowawraea | reverse complement strand
ATTCTTGAACTTCTTCAAGACATATTTTACTCCCACTGACTCTTTTGGAAATGAAATCCCTTTCCAAAAAGACGAAAGTATGAGCAACAAACATTTTGTTCTCAGATTAGACGTGAAAATAGTATCCTTTTTGTTTCTTTTGGATATCCCACAAAGAAGCACTTATCAGCTTTGGGTGCAAGCTTTTTTGAAGCCGAATGCTTCGCATAATCCTCACAATCCCAAATTTTGAGAAACGACAAACTTGGATGTTTCCCTGTCCATATCTCATATGGTGTTTTCTCAACTTCTTTTGATAGAATTCTACTCAGTAGGAAGTCAACATTTTCTAGTGCATATCCCCAAAAGGACATTGGAAGATCTGTTCAACTCATCACTGATCAAACCATATCTATAAGGTACAATTTCTCCATTTAGATACACCATTCCGTTGAGGTGTTCTAGGCAGAGTGAGTTGTGAGACTATCCCATACTCTTTTAGATGATAGTCAAATTCTTGGCTTAAATATTCACCACATCGATCTGATCGAAGTGCTTTAATATTTTTTCCAAGTTATTATGTACTTAATTCTTAAATAATTTTAATTTTTCAAATGATTCCGACTTGTGTCTCATCAAATAGACATAGCCATATCTAATATAATCATCGGTAAAAATGATGAAGTACTGATAACCACCTCTGGCAATTGAACTTATTGGCCCACAAACATCTGTATGAATAAGGCCCCATAATTCATCAACCCTTTTAGCATGTCCAGTGAAAGGAGCCTTAGACATTTTGCCTATCAAATAAGATTCACATGTTTCAAATGATTCTAAATTAAATGAATCAAGAAGTCCATCCTTATGGAGTCTTGACCTAAACGACAATGCCAAAAGTAAGTTGGATTTAAATCTCTTAGTATTAATGTTATAGATGGGCTTGAGTTGCTCTAAGATTAGAACATAGAGACCATTGGCCAATTGTGCAAATCCATAAAAAAAGTCTCCATGGTACATGGAGAAATTATTATTCTTAATAATAAAATGAATTCCATCCAAATCTAACAAGAAACCAAGACAATGTTTTTACTCATAGCAGACACATAATAACAATTATTTAGTTGTAAAACAAGTCCACTAGGGAAAGCTAAATCATAAGTTCCTACGGCTAATGCAACAATTCGTTGCCCATTTCCAACTCGCAGGTCCACTTTGCCTTTAGCCAAATATCTACTACTTCTGAGACCCTGGACATTTACACAAATGTGAGATCCACATCTAGTATCTAATATCCATAAAGCAAAAGTAGATAAATTAACTTCTATAACAAAAATACCTGAAGTAGTAGCCTCACTAGGGTTGTTCTTCAGATCTTCTAAATAAAGCTTACAATTCCTCTTCCAATGATCTGGTTCATTGCAAAAGAAGCAAACTCCCTCCTTGAGTGGCTTGGGCTTCTTGGCCTTGGGCTTTGACTGTTCCTTGCCCTTACCAACATTGTTACCTGTGCCCTTACCTTTCCTTTTCATACCCTTTTTCCTTTGAACCATAAGAACATGATTTGCTTTCTGAATGTTCTTTTCAACATTCTTCAACTTCTCATGCAGCTCAGTAATTGACTTCTCCATGTGGTATATATTGTATTTCATGACAAACTGGTCATAAATTTTGGGTAGAGAACCTAGAATCAAGTTAGTAGCCAACTCTTGACTAACAGGAGTACCAAGTTTTTTGAGGTGATCAATGTAACCTTTCATCTTTAGCACGTGAGCACTTACGAAAGTTCCTGGAGTCATCTTGCATGCATTCAATGTCTTAGTGGTTATAAACCTTTTTTGGCGAGCTTGCTCTTAGAATATTTCCTTGAGATGCACAATCATTTCAACTTCTTCCATTTCCTCAAACTGTTTTTGAAGCTCAGAGGTCATGGTGGCAATCATAAGGCAAGTCACATCCATAGAATCATTTGAATGCTTATGATAAGCATCCTTTTCAGCTCTAGGGGCATTATTTGCATGTTCACGAGGGATTTCTTGTTCTCGGACATAAAGCTTCCTCTCTTGTTTATGGACAAGCCTCAAATTTCAAGACCAATCAAGGATGTTACTGCCACTAAATTTTTCCTTCTTAAGCATATATCGCAATGAAAAGTTTGAAGTGTTGTTGTTTGATGCCATTAGTCTACATACAAAAACACGCAAAGTTTTAATAAATGAGGTCTTAAAAACTCCCACTATAATTATCAAATCAATATCCCTCTAATCAATTTGAAAACAATCATATAGTTTCTTAGTTGGTCAAGATCGATATTTCACCTAATTTTAAGCTTGGCTTTGGCTCAACACTAAAAAATAGCCCATTTAGGTAGGATCTCTTTCCAATTATATCACATATAATTCTTGAATTCTATGGGATTCAACATTAAATGTCTTGGAAATGAAATATCATCTTATGCCCTGAGGCCCAAAACCGTTTTGATAACCTAGTTAAGTCTAACCATATTCAAACTTATGGATATCACTATTACCCATCTCTTTTCTTTCTAAGATGGCCTAATATAGTCAGCTTTGGCAGAACCTATATTCTGACAATCAAAGTATTGCCAATTGTTGATTTATGGAAGGCATTTTATGACTTAATATTTAGGCGAGGGATTATTGTTGTTTAAACTTGTTAAAGTCAATCGACAGTATATATATATCAACCATCATATACATGTATACATATTTGAAAGCATAATTAAAGCATGACATGACATGGCCAATAAACTAAAATGATCTCCATAAGCCAATATGGAGATTAAGTACTTAACCTTTAAGCATTCCTCATCTTTGTGGGT
Source organism: Flueggea neowawraea (assembly GCA_948243855.1). Taxonomy (NCBI): domain Eukaryota; kingdom Viridiplantae; phylum Streptophyta; class Magnoliopsida; order Malpighiales; family Phyllanthaceae; genus Flueggea; species Flueggea neowawraea. The sequence goes on along the minus strand of CAODLS010897504.1, from coordinate 41,187 downwards.
TTGTCTTCTTGATCACAAATGAGCCTCCATTCTTCTTTACATATGAATAACATTCTTATGCTATTCTATACTAAAGTAATGAATTAAAAGACACATTTCGTGTCATAAAGCCGAAACAAAAATAAAATAAAAATTTGCATAGTAAAATCCCGTAAAATAACCTGACAATCACATTGAACATTGATATAGGGTCATGCCATGCACCATGCAAAAGCATATAAACACACATAATAACATTACGATCATATAATAAATTTTGGAGTTCATCAATATAGTTATTTATAAGGCCCTACACAGGGTTAGAACGGCGATCCCACTAAACGAATGACTAGTTTCATCATATTAACATTCGGATTACTAGTCCTAATTGCATTGGAACAGACTAATCGGATTACTAGTTTCAATCGAATTAAAACATAGCAAACCTAAGCTGCCACTAACATTGTTGATATCTCGAATTTAATCTCATTAAACAACCATCAACTTCAATCCAACTAGCACGATGCCATAGTTAATCATTCCCAATGATGAACAGAATAATCAAATATTTATACAATTTCCGAAAAATAATCCATCAATAATGATTACCATAACAATCACATTATATCACATATAACAAATTACGAACACATGTAAGACATATATCATATACACACAAAACATGTAGAAGGTCCATTTTATCAATTTGAAAGTGGCTATGATACCATTGTTGCAAAACGTGACACATACACGCAGTGGAAATTAAAATTTTTGTCAACAAAATCCACCAAGGATCCAAGCAAATTGATAAAATCGACAATGGAATGTGTCTTACCTCGATGCTTCGAAACAAGAATAAGAAGGTACTATTGAAATAGAGTCTTAGATGCTGCAGGATGCAAACGTCTTCTACCAGTATCCACACGAACGAACCGCCAAGCTGCTGGTATGCTAGCGCCAAATTTTTGACTCTCAAAAATACCTTGCCATTTTTCTCTATTTTCTTTGAGTAATAATGACGGCGTTGAATAATATAAAGCAAGGAGAGAACAGCTAGGGTTTCTTATAGGCCTACTTATATACCTTAACAAACCCTAGTCCTAGTCTTACTAGGAGAGACAATTCTGCTCTAACAAGAATTCATTTTTGAAGAATAAATTGCTCCAATATTTATTTATTCTTTAATAAATAAATTCGGCCATATCTTATTTGATAAATAAAATATAAATTCGTCCCAATTATTTATTTCATAAATAAATAATAATTCCCTATTCTTTTTTTGACCAAGTCAAAACTCCTTCTCAGTTGACTAAGTCAAATAAACTATTTTGGGTAGGGCTACTGTTGGGATACTGGGCTACACACTTTCGTATTTTTGGGATACTCTGGTGATTTTATAATTTCACTGATATTTTTTTATATTGTACATATATACATATTGATGTATATATATTCATATATATATGGTTTTCTTTTAATTATAAACATTTTTATAATTCAAATGTTTTATTAAATAATTGAATAAAATGGATAGAATGTCTGATTATAGAGGCTTGTATGGGATGGATCAGGCTCTCACAGTCCGTCTCCTACACGGTCACGGGCCCGACTATGTGTCGTGACATAATTATTCTCCAATGGCTTAATTCCAACGATCACAAACTCTAAGAGGGCTATAAATAGGCATCTCCAACATCAAACCTTGGGCAAACTTTGTTATCTTTATTTCTCATTATATCTGTCATTATCATTTTAATATCCACTCTTACTATTTTCATTTGCCATTATTGTTGGATTGGGTCTTTGTATTTGATTAAGGGTTGTATAGGTTTTCTTGTCGTGAAAAACAAGAGTGGTTGCTAGTGAGCCTTAGAAAACTGGACCTGAATGGTTTTCTAGTTGAGCCCACAAAAACTAGAGGTTTGATTTACTTGTTTGGTCCATAAAACAAGGTGTAATGGTTTGTTTGTTGAGCCATAAAAACAAGTGTGTAAACGGTTTTCCTTCACCTGAAAGTGAGGAGATATTAGATTGAAATTCTTGAGTGGATCTCAAGAAGTGGACATAGGTCAAGAAGGACCGAAACACTATAAGTTGAGGCTTCTCTCTCCTACTCTATTTAATTTGCTTTAGTTTGTGTGAATTGGATTTCATTTAGCTTCCGCATTTGACTTTGTTATTTGCCTTCGGTTTGCAAAAGTTTTGCTACCATGTTTTTAAAATCTATAAAACTCCAATTTACCCCTCTCTTAGAGTGCCATACTTGGGACTTACATATGTCACCAAACTCAAAATGTATGTCATCAGATTCAAAAATACGTCTAAAAGCTTCTGTCTTGGAAAAATAGAGCACAACATACATTGCTGTAAGATTAACGTACGTTGTACATTATCAACGTACGTTATAAAAGTCTTAACATACATTGTCTGGTTTTCCAGATAACATACATTAAGCAGACATGTAACGTATGTTATGCCAACTTTTGCTTGCCCACTTGACGCCATTTGCCATTGCGTGTGTATCGAATTATTCTTGGGCTCAATAACACCCAAACCTTTGAAAATACATTCATTAATCATCAACAAACATATGATCATCATCCCAAATTCTCAAGACCAAATTGGAAGCAAACGAGGTTAAATCAAAATTAAATGCAGTATAACAGAAGCTCTTATCAGAATCAGACGAGGTGTTACACTTTTTATTTTTAACTTAATTACCTACATTTAGTTTCAAAAAAATAAAAAAATTATATATCAAATTAAATTCGTTAGATATATCATAAAAATAAATATATCAAATTAAAATCAGTAGATATATCATAAAAAAATATATCAAAATAAGGTTTTTTATAGAAAATCGAAATAAACCGAATTGTTCGGTTGAACTGACCTGGTTTTTGCCAACAAATTGGACTGGCTATCACTAGTAGTGTCAAACCTTGTCACCCTTAACCACAATCATGCTCCACTTTGTATAATGCATAAATTACAATGCAGTCCTATAAGGTATTACACAATATATCTGCATTTTGTATTAGTATTATTGTTACATCCCTACAATTTAACTTTGTTCGTAATTCGACATGCCACGTTAGATTTTTGTGTGGTACATAGAGCCAGTCCAATCATAGCTAAGGTCCTAGGTGGGATGTTATCTTACGATACTTTATTTGGCTTCTTATTAATTCCTCTGTTTTGTAAATGTAGACTACAACATTTTTTCACACAAATTAAGGGTTTGCTTGGTTCAACTTTTCGGAGAGTTATTACCTAAGAAGTTACTTCTAGTGAAGTGTATATCAATTGTGTTTGGTTGGAAAATCAACTTCCCAAGTATACTTAAACAAGGGTAATTTAGTTGAAAGCATTAACTTTGAAAGAAAATTCCTAATATACCCTCCCTATTATCTCACCAATTTAAAACTTTTATGTAATGTATACTTAAATAAGGGTAATTTTGTCTAATGTCTTACAACTACTAATCTAAAAATAGAAACAAGCATATATATTGAGATGAATAAAAAAGAATAAGTGGCCTATCTTTATAGAACAAAGAGAGTATAATTTAATAAACTAGCACTATTGAGCATATTTCATAACATATTATGTCTGTATCTTTTTTTGTCATTTTGTTTTCACATTTGCAACAATGAAGGATTATATCTTTCGTTATAACACATTTTAATTTACATTTCACATGTGTAACTTCTCTTTCTCTACCTGTCTCTCTCTTTCTCTAGTACCATCACCACCACCACCTGTGTTCCTTCACCTCCAAGACTCCACCACCTTTTTTGCCACCACAGCTTTCTATTTTTCTCTCCATCTCTCTCTGTCTGTCTGTCTGTCCTACTATAAAATTCTCTCTGTATCATGATCAATCTTTCTCCTTCGGCTCATGGTCTTTGACGTTCTCCATCGCCATCTCACCATGTCGCTATGAACATCGACGATTGAGGATCTCACCATGTAACTGTGAATGACAAAGAAGTAGAGGAGGTGGAGTCAGAACGAGGACACAAAGAATGAAAGAGAGAGAGAGAGAGTAAGGTGGATATTCGAGCCAATGAGAGAAATGAGGCAACTCGATGATGACCAGAAGAGCAAGAGATAGAAAGGATGCATTTATAAGGGGTGGTGGCTAAGGTTTCAAAACCCTAGCTACAGCCCCAAATAAAAAAACCTACATTGTACCTTGATTTGAATTTGTTTGAGTGATGGAGGATCAGTAAATTATATTTTGTGGTTTGATATTAGAAACATTTTGTAATTGTACATTTGTTTTAGTGTAGGTGGGTTTGAAGTTGAAATTGTGCATAGGAAGATTAGTGAAGAAAATGGTGGTGTGAGTGTTGGCCCTAAGAATGGCACTCCAAGAGGTGGTGAATTGGAGTTTTTAGAAAGTTTAAAACTTTGTTGAAAATCTCTTACAAAACAAAGCAAACAACAAAATTCCTTTTGAACTCAAAGCAAAAAAAAGTGCGGAAGCAATGTTAAAGCAAACACCAATTCACACACAAGATAAACTAAATACAAAGTAAATAGATTGAAGGAAGAGAAAATAAAGCCAGATTTATAGTGGTTCTGTCCTTTTTGACTTAGGTCAACTCGTCTAGTACCCCTCGAGAATTTCAATCCACTATCTCCTCACTTCCGAGTGGAGTGAAACCATTTACAAATTCTCTTGTCTTCAAAGATCATAAGAAAACCTTTACAACCTCTAGTTTTTCCAGAAAATAAACTAGGAAACCTACACTCTCTTATTTTTCTAAGGAAATAAAACAAGGGAAACCTCACACTATTGCTTTTCAAGGCTCAATAAGGAAACCTATATAGCCCTCAATCAAATTCTTTGATTGTTACAAAATGTGTTCCCAAAACACAGAATTTATGCTCAACCCAACCTAAGAATGATAGCAAATGAAAAGAGTAAGAATGGGTATGAAATGGAAAATGAGAACACAAATGAGAAATAAAGATAGCAAAGTGTAGCCAAGATTTCTCTCACTTCTTCAAATGTTGGTTAAGTCCTTTTATAGCCTCTTTGAATTTTGTGACCGTTGGAATCAAGAATATAGCCATTGTGGGACAAATCCAAATGTTGTATAATCTTGACATCATCAAATTTACGTGCTTAAGTCTTGCATTTTATGTGCTTAAGCTTTTCTTTACGTGCTTAGGGTCCACCTTGAAGACATTGCATCACTTCTGGAAATTCTTTAAGTGCTTAGAGCTAAACTTAAGCACTTAAGCCTGATACTCTATGTCCTTAGACCAGAAGCTTAAGTTTGTAAACGAATTTTCAATATTGCACCTTGAATTTGGTTCACGTCATCTGACTATGGACATTCAAATTCAAATCCCGAGGAGCATCATAATGGATTGTTTTGTCTTCAAGTGCAAATTTACGCGCTTAAACATTTGTTTACTCACTTAGAGTTGTTCTTCCAAGACTGCACCTTTTCAATACAAGTTTTAAGTGCTTAGATATGGGCTTTAAGCACTTAGACCTTACTTTCAGCACGACAACTTCTCTGGACCATTTCTTTAAGTGCTTAGATCTGATTAAGCACTTAAACCTAACTTCACTCCAAATATGAGAAACACCAAATTTAAGATTAAATTGTTAGCACCCTTTCATGGATATTTTGTTGTCATCATCATCATCAAAACCAAACTCAATGGAGAGAAGCAAAAGGAAGTGGCACAAGTAAGGGATAAGTGGTCAAGTAAGGAGCAATGGCGGTGGCAGCGATGACTAGGGTTTCAAAACCCTAGCTGCATCCCCAATTTTGGAAACCCAAAATTTGTATTGTACTCATTATGTGCTCTTTCTGTAGTCTTTTTTAGTTTGTAAAATTTTAAAATTATACCTAATTTTGGGTTGTACTCGTTGTGTACTCATTAAATTTTATTTGCTATACTCGATTCATTCTCGTTTTATACTCAATTTGTTCTTATTTTATACTTGAATAATAAAGAAAATGGAAATTATTTTTTGAGTCCCTCAGATTTTTCCTAATTAATAGGTCAGTCCTCGTTTTTTTTGCAAAAGCACATTAGTCCTTCACACATGTTTTTGACTAACGGTGTTAACGGAATTGGAACATTACCATAATAGCCTCCTTTACCATAATAGCCTCCTTTAAAGTTGAAACCTACAACCATTTCAAACAGATTCCTCTCTCTCTTCTTTCTCAGCTTCTCTCTCATCAGATCCTCTTCCTCTTCTTTGGTGTCAACAACCCTTCACCACCTCCTCCGACCTAACTCTCTCAGTCCAACACTTTGACCTTTAATCGGCCCAAAATGCAACAATAGGGACTGGTCGTTATCTATTTTTGAAAACTCAAGAACTTCAAAAATCCATCTTGGCTAAACTTCAGTGACGAGGTTTGGTTATAACTTCACCGGTGCCGCCGCCAACAAACAAGTCTTCATGACAACGAGTGATAGAGAGAGCAACATCGAATAGAGATAGAGACATTACCGAATGGATTGGTAACCGCCACCGCTAACAGAGATGGAGGCCACATCTGAGCAGAGAAGTCGAGATCGCTGCGAGAGAGATCTATAAAATTAACGTTCTCCATATTTGACGAGAAAAGCTGATGCATCGCGACGGAGTGTCTAATTGGCTTCCATCTCGTTCTTACCTGTAACAACATGCTTAATTTCTATTCACAATTTAAAAAATTACAGGTTTGGGTCAGATGTGTTCTCAGTGATGGTCTACTAATGAAGAAATTGCAGGTTTTTAACTGTGTTAGCATTTATTTCCTTTGTGTAGTTTCTCTCGATGGTTGTGTGTTCAACTTGGCCCATCACATGTTCGCCACATATCAAGTCCCTACTCTTGTTTTGCTCTTTTGTTTCTTCTAATATTTTTTAACAATATTTTTTAAGTATGCCTGAAATGTGTATTTTATTGGAAAAATATAAATCAAGATATGTGGATTTGAAATGTGTATTTTTATTGGAAAAATATAAATCAAGAACTGTGGATTGATCTACAATGTCTGTGGGATTTAGTTGGAACTGTTGTATCAATTTTTTTTGTGTCAGTTAGTAGCTTATAATGAAGGAGGCTTATAGTTCGTGCAAGTTGCAACCAACCTTTTGTGAGATATTTGTCTGCCCATCTTTGTTTTCTTGTTAATTTCAATTCTTTATTGAAGGGTTCTTGTTTATTAGGTAACTCTACTAGCTTCAATCATGATCAAAGTTTTTGCTAAATTTTTTAAGGTCAATTTCTATTTGGTGGTGACATCTTAAAGATCTTGTCCATTGGAACATCGAAACTACTTGCCATTAAGTTGGAATCCTCAGTTACAATATTTACAATTTTAATTAGGTTTATATGGATTTGATTTTCTTTGAAGGTTTTGGTTTTACGGTAAAGAGAGATGGAGAGAGACTTGCAAAAAAAGAATTAATAGACATTTTGATAATGAGATTCAAGAAAAAGAAGAAGAAAAGTAGAAGAAAAGGAAATTAGGGTTTATATGTCTCATGCTCTGATAAAATAGATTCATTGGTATTTTTTTCTTTAAAATTTCATTTAAAGTGAATAAGGCGACATGCGAGCAATTTATTAATAGATCAATGACTGACTACTAACAGAAAGACTTAAGTGTAACCTGGTTTTTTAGGTTAAGGATGTGTCTGTAACATTCTAAAAACACGAGAACTGACATACCAATTAGGAAAAATATGAGGGACTCAGAAACTAATTCCCCTAAAGAAAATATGAAGCTTATAGTCCCTATTATTTTTTGGTTGTACTCATTTTTGTTCCTCTTTTGTACTCATTTGTTCTCATTTTGTACTTATTTTTTGTAAGAATTTGTTGGTGTAATCAACAAGTCTTAAATAACTCGTACTCATTTGTTGGTGTTTATTCTCATTTTGTTCTTATTTTGCTGTTATACTCGGTTTGTACTCATGTTGTTCTCCATTTGTACTCGTGTTGCTATCGGTTTGTACTAATTTTTAATTGGATTGAAGAGCATGGTCAACGCACAATCAACTTTCTAATGCGTGGTCAATATGCAGTTAAACTGTAGTAGTTTAGAAATTCTTTATTCCGTGTTGGTATTTGTGATAATTTTTAACATGTTGTTACATTTGTGAATTGGCCTTTATTTTGTTTTATATTTGTGTGATTAACCCTAAAAATATTCTTACGAAATAGCATATGCTTTATCTATGAAGAATCAATCATTCTAATTTTCTTATAATAATTATTTTGAAAGAACTGTAACCAAAAAAACATATCATTGGATTAAAAGATTTTCTTTGTATTATGTAATGTGCGTGTCAACTATTCTTGAAGACTAAAGTTGAATAAAATCAGAGATCTTTATATTCACAACATAATATCACTAATTAAAATGCGCATTGACTATGGGTGAGCATGGGTTGGTTCTATTTGGAGATTTGGAGATCTCTATAACCGAACCAAATTTTGGAGATTTTATTTTCTTTGGAACCGAACCGAATCTTCAAAACAAAATCTCCAAAATTTTAGTTTAGTTCAGAGATTCAGAGATTTCAATTTGGTTAACATGAGTCAGTTACGATTAAGTTATTGGAGATTTCTTCAATAAAATTCAATTGAAATACAAAAAATATCCTATTTATCATATCTTAAACATACAAACACATTACAATAACATAAAATTAAATTCCAAACACAATCAAAGGCATCATAAATACAAAAAAACACTTCAATATTTCGTTCTTCTTGAGAAATTTAAGATCATTATTCCAAACACCTATGTAGTATGTACACCTTTGAACACTTATGAATACCTTTGAGTTGAACAACTATGAACAATTTTTTTTATATATTTGTCATATATATACATATGTATATATATGTATATATATATACATACATATATACATATACATACATATATATAAACATATATATAATTTTCGCTTCTAGTTTTGATTCTCCAGTCTTGTCTAGTCCGGTTGAGTTCTCGGTTCAAAAAAAGTTCGGACTGGTCTGGTCCTAACCAAATAAAAATTTTCATTCAATTCAGTTTAGATAAAGTCAAAAGTCAACAATTTTTTTCGGTTCGGATTGGTTATCTCTAGGACCTGTGCTCAGCTCTAGCGTTGACAAATGCATTTAAGCTGCTTCTGCACTTTAAATAACAGAAAAAGGGAAAATACTTACATACACAAAGAAATTTCATTTTAAAGATGACATTAAAAAATTGTGGCAATTCTAAAGTCATGAGAATATATATATGATTTAATCAATAACGTAGTCAGAATTTGGTCAAGGTAGGATCGACCTTAGAATGACTTAAAAACACAATATTTCGTGACAATAACTATAATAGTATTGTAACACTACATCATAATACTTTTTAATTAGATATGGAATAATTATTGTTTGATTTGTTAGAAAACAATGTTGGAATTTCTCTATTGCATAAGACAATTAAAATACAACACCAACACACATATATAGGGTTAATTTTATCATGGTCACTCTAAATTTATGTTTTTTACAGAACAGTCACTAAACTCACATTTGTTTTAGAAAGGTCATCGAAAATTGATTTTCATTCCCAAACGGTCACTACGGTCGAATTTAGAAACCGTTAGGCTAGAAAGATGACTAGGCATTGTAATTCCAATATGGATATCCAAGAGTACAGGTGAACTTGATATAATGAGAAATTTAAAACCTTTTGCAAACCTTTTTCACAGAATATTGAAATCAAAATGAAAACTTAATCAAATTCACAGCCATAATTAATAAACATAATAACAGTAAAGATAACAAGGGATAAAGAAGATAAGTCCTCGATTTATAATGATCCGATCCTCCTTGACCTATGTCCACTCCTTTAGCTCACTAGAGAGTTTGAATCCACTAAGCTTTCTTCACTTATAGGTGGAGCCAAACCGTTACAAATCCTTGTTTTTGCAGGTTCACAAGAAATCTTCTACACACTTGTTTTCAGGCTGAAACAAGAAAACCACCATTAGTTTTTCTAGGCTCATCTATTGTTTTTCAAGACTACAACAAGTAAACCTATACTACCCTCAAGCTTTAACACAACAACTTGATTACAATTGGATTCCCTGAACTAAAACTGATTTCACACACCAACTCAATAGAAAAACAGTAATGCAGATGCTCAGTTGGTAGGTAAAACAATAAGCACAATAAGAGAGAAAATCAAGAATCAAAATGAAAAAGCTTGGGCACTCTCTTAAAAGTTCTAGTTATTTTCCTTTGGACTGGGCACATCTATTTATAATCATTCTCCCAAAAATAGCCGTTGCAAATCCCAATGTAGTCTTTGTGAGAGAATTGAAAAATGCTGAAATAGCTGATGTCAACCTGTGCTACGTATGTACTATAAGTACTACATGCGGAAGTCTATGATTTCATTAGAGTAGTGCATGCAGTATTATTTTTTTTGCGTGCATACCACAAAACTCAGTAGCTACTGCTTGAAAATGACTTTATATGTGGTACCTATTACGCACACAAAGATTTTTCTACGTGGGTAGATTTTTAGTCTTGCATGCTTTCTATTTCTTCTACATGCATTAACAATTTTCCTCTAGATCATTTCTTTGATTCTCTCGTGGCTGTGTCAAAGAATATTCAAATTCAAATATTGAGGAGCATCTCAAAATTTTCATTATATCCAGCTCATCCTCATCGACGCGCGTAATTTATCTTTTACGTGCGTAACACGATATTTCTTTTGACATGTCCTGAAATCTTTGTCAAAGAATATTCGAACTCAAATCTTGAGAAACATCTTGTTTTTGTTAGTATTCTGGACCCATTCTATAAACTCTTCTACGCACTTAACACATATAGTACGTACGTAGTATAATACTTTGAAGAAATTGATCTGAACACTACTACACGTAGTTTCGAGATATAACGTGGTTGGGAGTTATTCTGTGATCCTTTTGGTTTTTATCAAAACCTCGTTTTCGTGTGTAGAACACCTTTACACGTGCATAGCATGATGGATCTCTCAGACTAGTAGGATCTGTATTTTTTTTATGCGGCAGCAACTTGGTATAGAGCGTGCAATATAAGTCTGATCTGCTGTGTTCTCTGAATAAAGCTCTTTTACATGCACAATATTCCCTTTTATGCTCATTATATCCATCTAGACCATTTTGCTTTCTGATATGAACTCGTCTATGCGTACAGTGTCTTATTCTATGCTCATAAGATTTTTATTACGTGTGTAATACATAGTCTTCGCATAATATCCATTTCTGAAAACCTAGAATTCTTCCAACATGATTTATGTGTCTTCCTCATGATCTTATGCACTTAGATCATTCTTTAATGTGCATCGAAGATTGTATTACGTGTGCAGCTGAACTGTTTCAAGTGTTTTGTTAAATCATCAAAACTCAGTGGAATTTTACATTGTAACCAAACTTAGTTCAACAGTCTCTCCTTTTTTTATGATAACAAAACATTGAAAAAGTTTGCACTCATCCTCAATTAATGCACCTATTTTAAGACAATTAAAGAGAATTTTAAAGTCTTTGATCAAGGTTGTTAATTCTTGTCCTTATGTTAATGCTTAACAAATCAGTAATATATCAGAGCATTACTACAATCGTCAATCAAACTCGTCATCATCAATATATCATTAATCATTAATCAAACTCGCCATCATCGTCATTTCTCCCCCTTTTTGTTATTATCAAAAAGAAACACAATATAAACTTTTTAAGGAAGTAGAGAGAGTAAGAATAGATTGCATTACATAGAAATGGACAAAGTTAAACAAGATTTATACACTTCAAAAGAGACACGAAAGATGACATGCAAAATGCAATGCAAATGAGATGTTGATCCAGTATGTGCAAGGAGAAATTAGATAGAAAAGGTGGAGCGCTTCGGATCCTTGGTGGGATGAATAGGTGAATCCAATTATTCTAAAGCTTGAAAAGCAACATCTATCATAGTCCAGTGAGCTACACGAAGACACATCTCTTCTACAATCCGTGCCATGGCTTCCCTGAGCTTAATGACATCTTCTAAAGCTTGCGATTCCTTTGGAGGCTCATGCTCATAATCAGAAATATCAACTACTTTGGGCATTTGAGTAAGTTTGGCTTTTTCTCGTTCAATGGCCTTTTCTAATTGTTTACACCTTTGTCGAGATTCACGTTCATAGGCCATCTCAGCTGTAGTTTTCTCTTCTTGGAGAAAGGAAGCACTTGTGAAGTTGAACTTTGAGAAATCAAACTCAGTTTTAGATTCGGATGAGGAGGAGGTTTTAGTTGAATCACTCGATGAGGTAGATTAAGCAAATTTGTCTACCTCCTATTCTGCTTCTTTTTCCATTGCACATTGGGAGGCTTCACGCATTTGTCTCACCCATTCCCTTTCTTAAGGATTTGATTTCTTTGGTTAAGTAGAGGAAGAGGCTCTCAGACTTTCTTTGAAATCTTCCCTTAATTTTTGAATCCATTCAAGCATTTGTCTCCTTTCCTCTCTAATTGGATTAGCCTTTTTCACTTCTTCACTATCCCTTTCTCCTTCTTATTCTTCTTCCACAGTAGGCATATCTTCATTTTGTGCCTTTTCAATGGATTTTACTTCAATGTTCTGTGCAACAGGGGGATCCTCTTCCACAGAAGTTTGAGGACATTGTTCCTCAACCATTTCAGGTTCTTCTTCTTCTTCTTCTGAAATTTCCTCTTATATTCTTAGATCATTATCTATTTCTCTTGAAACCTATTCGATTACTGGTTCATTGATATCAACATCCTTATGAACATCATGGTCAATCCCTACATCATCAATATTACCATCATCATCACCTTCATCACTGTCTCCATTGTTGGCTTCGCCTTCATCACTTGCATTTGCATCACCATCGTGAGGAGCATCATGATCCTCATTTCCACCATCGCCCTTTTGTTCATCATTTTGAGAAGAGCCAGCTGCTAGAGGAGGAAGATTTTTCAAGGTTTGAACTTTCATCTTCAATTCTTCCAAGACTTATAAGTTTCTTTGAAGTAAGTTTAAGACAACTTCAAAATTTGAAACTGTTGAAGTTTTGAACTACTGAAACTCTTGCCTCAATTGGTCAAGTTTGGTAATCTTGGCAACTTCAGGTCTATTAGAACTAGCTTCTACTCCTTCTACAACTTCAGGTTGAGCTTCCCTTGCTTCTCTAATTTCTTCCTCTTCTTCAACATGTTCCTTTTCCCCGAGTGGAATCAGTGGCACACCTTCTCTTCTTATGAAAACCATTTCATGCTTCATCATCTTGTCTTTATCATGAAAAAATTCATCTTCAACTCGTAAATAGGGGTGAAATACATACCCTCTATCAATAGTTTTGTACATTTTCATTTCCCAAAGAGATTTAGTGTGAATCTTCTTGGTTTCAAGCATTGGTTTAGATTCATAGCTTTCAAAACTGATGTCAAAATGTTGGAAAATCCTAGTGAGATGACTTCCAAAAGTTACTCTCCTGTCCAAGCTTGTCTTTCAATTTGAATGTAGGAAGTTTGAAATTCTTCACTTTCTCAACTATCCACTCAATCACCACATTAGCAAGGTTGACTTCTCTTCCATTCATCAATAAATACATCATAATGATGTCTTGATTTATGAAAGGTGATTGAGTGTGTGACTTAGGTTGCGGAATTTTGGTAAAGGCTAGATGAACCACCTCACTCTGCTAAAAAATCATTTTGATCAAAAGTTTTTACTTCAACCTTTACCACCCCATATCTTTCCAACATCCACTTTTTGAGTTCCTCAATATCTACCCTAAATTTATTTCCATGTTCATTGAAGAACTCCTTCACTCCCTCTTCTGTCTTCACTAGGCATCCTCTCTTAGACAAACCAAATAATTCATGGAGTAAATCTTCAGTAATAATCATTTCACAACCATTTATTCTACTACTAACGCCATAGTCTCCATGCCATAAGATATCATATTCATCATGATTTATTTATTCTCTTGCATTAGCATAGAATTCTTTCATCATTTTAGAGTAATAATCATCACTAACAGTGCAAAATTTTTTGGGTCCATACATGCTGAATGCTTCTTCGATTTCTAATCCTTCTTCCCTCAAGGATCGAAAATCAAACACTCATGAATATGAAACCTTTACCTGTGCAAGGTGATTGTATAATCTTTATTCCTCAAGATCTATGAACTTCATTGTGTCAAATTCTTCTTCAATGTGGAGTGACGTGAACGCCTTGTTTTGTGAATACTTGCTTCTCTGGGGCTTTTTGAAAATTTTTTATGCCTTTTGAAGATTATCCTCTCTTAAGATCTCTCTTATCATGACCTATTTTTGTGTGAACTTCTTTCTTCTTCTGTTCCATTTTGAAAATGGATGTTACACAAGGTTATGGGTTGTAATAAATGCGTTAGGATTTGAAAACAGAGAGATCTGAAAGAGATGAAGGTGAAAGATACATAAGAACAAGTGGGGTTTTGATTTTTGGTGTGAGAGAGGTTCGGATTTTGTGGGAAAATGAGAGTGGGAATTAATTTTAGGTTTAGGGGTTTGAATTTTGGAAATGAGAGGAAAATGATGATTTTGGGTATTTAAGCGGGTACACAGTATCACGCATATACTACCATATATTACACGCATAAACAGGTCTTGAGAAAATTTAGGTCGGCTCTGCTTTCAAATGGAATAAGGCTTTACGTGCACAACATCAGGTTTTAAGTGCACAAAACAAATATAATGGCTTTTACATGCCAGCTTCACATCTTAAGTGCACAAGTCCATCCTTCTTTTGATATAACGTGTCTTTAACACCCTTTTACTCAACCATCTATCTCCATATTACGTACGTTCTATCTTCTTTTGCGTACGTACTATATGCATCTCTGATTCCAGTGCCAATGCCTCTTATAGTACGCGTATAGTTTCTGTATAGCACACTTAGTATCACCATATTTGATGCTGACAAATAAATTCACCTTTGATAACATGCACAATAAACCATTCTATGTGCATAATACAAACCAAGATAATTTCCACTATAGAATTATGAGAATTTACGTGCACAATACCTTTGTTATGCACTTAATAGCCAAAACTGATATGCCCAATAATACTGAACCACCTTTTACGTGTGTTATACCTTATATAACGCGCACAATATCTTTGTAGAAACCAAAACTTAGAGCATTGATCCTTCCAACCTCAGAAAATCACTTTGCACATGGATCATTTTGATGTGTTATGCATAAATGCAGATGAACATAAATTATGCACAAGTAATCAATTAAAGTTTATTCAAGTCACACATACCAATGTGCCTATGAATTGAAACAAAATTATTTTCATCAAGGGGTTTTGTCAAATTATCAGCAAATTAATCATTTGTCGGAGCAAACTCTAGTTCAATATCACCTTTAAGAACATGATCACGAATAAAATGATGCTTGATATCAATATGCTTAGTCCTAGAATGTTGAATGGGATTTTTATAAATGTTTATGGCATTTGTATTGTTACACTTGATGGGGATTTTAGAAATCTTGATTTGAAAATCAATGAGCTGTTGTTTTATCCATAAGATTTGTGCAACACAACTTCCAGCTGCTACATATTCAGATTTAGCAGTGGACAATGCAAACACAAATTTGTTTCTTTGAAAGCCAAGACATAAGTGCATTTCCTAAGAATTGGCAAGTACCTGAAGTGTTTTTCCTATCTAATTGGATTCCTGCATGATCTGTATCACTATAAACAACTAATCAAAGTAATCATTCCTAGAATACCAAAGACCAACATTCTTAGTCCCAATCAAGTACCAAAAAATTCTTTTCACTGCAACTAAATGAGACTCTTTAGGACAAGACTGAAATCATGCACATAAACAAACACTGAACATAATATCTGGCCTGCTAGCAGTAAGGTAATGAGAGATCCAATCATACCTCTATAAAGATTTTCATTTACTCCTTTACTTTTCTCATCTTTGGTGAGCTTTGTAGTTGTACTCTTGGGAGTTGCAATAGGCTTGGCATTTTCCATTCCATACTTTTTTAGCATGTCTGTGATGTATTTACTTTGGTTGGTGAAAATGCCTTCCTTTAATTGCTTAATTTGAAATCTGAGGAAGTGGTTTAACTCTCCTATCATGCTCATGTCAAACTCTTTTTGCATTAGCTTTGAGAACTCATCACACAAAGACTCATTAGTAGCACCAAAGATTATGTCATCTTCGCTAAAATTAAATCATTATCTTTATGCAAAATAAATAGAGTATTGTCAACTTTACCTCTACAGAAACCATTGTCAAGTAAGAATTAACTCAACCTTCCATACCAAGCTCTAGAAGCTTGCCTTAATCCATAGAGGGCCTTTTTGAGCTTGTACACATGGTTTGGATTGTGAGGATCAAAAAATCTAGGGGGTTGTTTCACATACACTTCTTCCTTGATTTATCGATTTATGAAGGCACTCTTTACATCTATTTGGAACAACTTGAAGTCTTTGAAGCAAGCATAAGCACATATGATCCGAATAGCTTCTAATCTTGCTACTAGTGCAAAAATTATTCAAAAAGCATTCCTTGTTCTTGCAAGTAACCTTAAACCACAATTCTTGACTTGTTTGTGGCCACCTTTCCTTCTTCATTTTTCGTATTTCGGAATACCCATTTTGTTCCAATTACTATGACTCCATCCGACCTTAGTTCTAACTCTCAAACTTGATTTCTTTCAAATTGTTGTAGCTCCGTTTGCATGGATAAAATCCAATACTTATCTTCAAGGGCTTCATCAACCTTCTTAGGCACAGTTTGGGATATAAATGCAAAATTTCCTGCTTGTTGCATTGTTGATCTAGTGGTGACTCCCTTTTATGCATATCTAATTATTTGTTCTTTTGGATGGTGCTTAGCATATCTCTATTCCTTTGGAAATTCTTTTGATTCTTCAATTTTCACTTCATCTTTCTCTTGGTGTGTTGAGTCATCATCTTTGTTCTCCAACTCCAAATCCTTTAGTTTGTCCCCAATACCTGGGTTAAAATCATCATCATCCAAAACTCTAGGAATAGATTTGTTAATTTCATCAAAAATGACATGAATTGACTCTCAACCTTGTCAAGTTTTTTATTATAAACTCTATAAGCTTTACTTATGGATGAATATCTAAGGAAAATGCCCTAATTGGATTTAGAATCATACTTTCCTAAGGCATCTTTTCCATTGATGTGGACATAACACTTGCATCCAAATGCATGAAAATATGAGATGTTTGGCTGCCTATCTTTCCACAACTCATAAGGAATCTTTTTTAGTATGGATCGGATATATGCCCTATTCACTATATAGCGTGAGGTGTTGACCTCATCAGCCTAGAAGTACTTGGGGAGGTTGTTCTCACTAAGAATGGTCCTTACCATTTCTTGTAAAGTCCTATTCTTTCTTTCAACAACACCATTCTATTGTGGGGTCCTTGGAGCAAAACATTTATGACTAATACTATGCTCCTCACAATAAGACTCAAATGGCTTACATGTAAACTCACCTCCTCTATCACTTTTAATGCAAAAAATAACCCTTTTCATTTGTTAACCTTTTTGCTATATGATACAAATGCATGAAATGCCTCATTCTTATGAGTAAGAAAGAACACCCAAGTGAACATAGAGTAATCATCTACAATGGAAAAATAATATGATTTACCTCCTAGACTCAAAGTGTTCATAAGACCAAACAAATCCATATGCAATAATTCTAATGGTCTAAATGTTGAAATGTTGTTCTTGCTATGAAATGAACACTTTGAATGCTTTCCCATGACACATGCATAACATACTAAATCTTTCTCATATTTGAGCTTGGACAATCCTTTAACCCAATCATACTTGCTTAATTTAGAGATCATATGCATACTAACATGCCCTAACCTCCTATGCCACAACTAAGAGTCATTGTTCACAACAACTAGTCATTTTTCATTGAAGGTTTTAGAGTCAAATAAATCAACAACATATATATTGTTATGCCTCATTCCAACAAATAAAGCAACATATAAAATAATAGAAAAACATATCATAATAAAATATATTATAGTTCGTTCTAGTGTGTGACCTTATAGGTTTGCTCAATATTGACAGTAGGCCCAAATTATTTCTTAAGCCCATAAGTTATAAGAGGCATTTGGCAAGAGATTATGACTGCCAAACTTGAGAGAATTTGATGACTCGACAAAACCTAATACATAGTTCAACATTTAGTCCTTTTGTCACGTGATATCTCGATTAAGCATAAAGTATAGATCTTATCATATTTATACTTCTTAGCCAAATATTTCTTGATACCCAAGTAGACTGACCAGAACAAATGATATTGTTAACCTCTATCAATTTCATTCAAGCATGCCCATGTATTTCATTAGTCTTACTTGTCAAGTGGTCAATAGATATCTCACTCAAATAAAATTGGTACAAATTCCTTCACTATCATTCACATTCCTCCTCATGATTTACCAATTATCGCTTGCATTACCATCCTATTACAGACAATGCTGAACTATTGATATATGCCAAAATTACACTATTAATTAAGCAATAATTTATATATTTTCGGCCTATGATTGAGTATTTAATGTCATATTTGTACACTTTTTGTGTTTTATTTAGGTTGAAAATGATTTGGAAGAATTGGGATCGAAAGGGCAAAAAAGTAATAAAAAAGAAAATGCGTGAGGGAAGCAAAACAGGCCACAGTTAACAGCACAGTCATGGCCAGACCGTGGCTAGGAGCAAAAAACGCAAAATTGAGTAGAGACGGCTCACAACCATACAAATGGTTGTGGCTGGAGACCGTGGTGCTAACAGAGACGTGGCCACGACCGTGGTTGACCTATTGTGGACAAAAATTCAAATTTCAGTCATTCTTCAATTGTGGACAAAAAGTGGCCAACAAGTGGGCATCTTGCATGCATCAACTTGGTAACTTATCTAGGGTTTTGTGGGACTTCAAAATGCCTATAAATACCCCTCATATGTGCATCAAGAAAAGAAGCCAACCATTAGACATATTTTTTTTCTTTGTTCTTCATTTTTTAAAGAACACATTTGTAGGATTGGAAAAGGAGAAGGAGACCAAGGCTTAAAGTATGGAGATTTCTCTTGATAAACATTGAAAGAGGCTTCTTCCAAACCTGTTTTATCATCTCTTCTTATATATCTTTATTGTTATCATGGTTTATGTTGATATTAATTGTTTTATTTTATTGTACAAAACTATGGTAGCTTAATCATTTTGTTAGGACCTAAAAGTGTAACCTTGATGAATATTTGCTATATTTATGAGGAGAATGTGATTTTTATTTCCATATTTGTAGTTGATATACTATTGTGCTTTGAATGTCATATATGTTGTAATTTTTGAATTTGATATAATGACATGTTTTGAATTGAATATCATTATGCTTGATCACAATAGTGGTGTTTGTAACAAATTTAGTTGAAGGACCGAAAGGACAAGGCTAAATGAGTTTAACATGCATTAAACTTGTTAGGTTATGAGATGAAAATTTTCATGCCCACAAGGTGTTCGATGAAATTTCCAATAGAACTTAAAGAGTCTAGTTTAGTTAGATGAGGCAAAATGACCTTTCTAATAAATGTAAACATAGCTTGAATGAACTCAATAGAGGATTTAAGGATATTAGTGAGAGAACACTCAATCCCATGAACCATTCATAAATCTAGTAAATAGGAATCTTGGTGGAGTCTTGAAAGTCCTATTGTTTTTCTTATTGCTTGTCCATTTTAATTTTGGCGTCTTTATCTAAAAATACAAAAAAATATCACTTGTTTGCCTTTCATTTTCTTGTGTGAATCAATCAAAATTAGCACTCATCCCTGTGGGTTCGACACCCTAGGAATATTCCTAAGCTTATTTTATTACTACATCGACTATCAAGCACTTGATATAAGACCCGATCAAGTTTTTGGCGCCGTTGTCAGGAACGACGCTACTAGTGATTTTTATTTTCCTTTTGCTTATTTTTTTTTTCATTTTAGGTAATACATGCTCTTGAGGCGATCTCAAAGTGTTGAAGGTAGAACACATCGAGAGGAGAAAGAGCTCATTCCTTTGATACCCGAAATTGAAAGATTTGAAAGGGAAAACTGGGCGAATAGAAGAAGGAATAGAATCGCAGAAAATCCTAGACCTCGAGATGGTCATGATGATGAGGCAAAAGTAGGCCAACTACCGGGAGGTGGCAATGGCAACCAATGCCGGTGCAGATGAGTTTGAGAGATATTGAAAGGCTGGTGATTGGAGCTTCCCTAACTTGCATTTGTTTGAGTCCGACGGCTCGAAACTATGAATTGAAGAGAATTCACTTCAACATGCTACCTTCATTTCATGGTTTGCTATCGGAGGACCCACTCACTTTCTTGAGGGAATTCTACACAACCATTCAAACTTTTCCTTTACATGGTTTGATGGAGGATGACCTTCGAATGAGATGCATTCCATACACTTTGAAGGATCGGTTTAAGACTTGGCTAATCAATCTTTCGGAAGGCTCTCTTGGAACTTGGAATGAGGTGTACGAAAAATTCATGATGAAATACTATTCACCTCAAAAGATGGTGGAATTGCGTAACAAGATTCATTATTTTTCACAAATGGAGGGCAAACCATTCTATGAAGTGTAGGAGCATTTCGAGATGCTTTTAAGCCAATGCCCACACCACCAATTTTCATTGGCTTTGCTCACCCAATTCTTTTATGATGGCTTGACCATGCATGGGAAAACGCTTGTTGACACCACAGTGAGCGGTTTCTTTGGTGACAAAATGGCCGTAAAGGTATATGATATTTATGAGATGCTTGCCACCAACTCTCAACAAAAAGCCGTTCGAGGAAGAAGAGCGAGCATTCATGAGGTAAGTACTTCTTCTTCCAACTTAGCTTATCAACTTTATGAAATGTCTAGGAAGATGAATATATTGATCAATAGAGGAGCTATGTTTAGAGAACAATGCTCATTTTGTGGCATAATAGGGCATAATGATACAAATTGTGGGATGGCCCAAGGTTTAAGTGCGGAAATGGAAGAAGTCAACTATATGAGAGGTTTTGGAAAACCACAACTGAGAAACGATCCTTTCTCACACACTTATAATCCGGGTTGGTGCAAATGCCAAACTATGCTAAATGTTTGAAGGAGAAAGTGGCCAACAAGAAGAAATTGGAGGAATATGCAACACTGGCACTTACCGAGGAATGTAGCGCAGTGATCTTGAACAAGTACCCTCCAAAACTCAAGGATTTGGGCAAATTCACAATTCCTTACACCTTCGGCAAGTTGGCAAACATTCGGTCTTTGTGTGATTTAGGTGCCTTAGTCAACTTAATGCCTAAATCCATCTATAAGAAGCTCGGGATTGGAGAGCTAGCACCTACTATAGTAATGCTCCAACTTGCGCATCGATCAATCAAGCATCCACTTGGAGTTGTGGAAAAAATCTTGGTGAAAGTAGGTAAGTTTTTCTTTCCTATTGATTTTTATGTTTTAGATGTGGATGATGCATGTGACACCTCTATTATACTTGGAATATCATTTTGGCAACCGGGGGAGTCAATATTGATTTGAGGAAAGGAAGTATTGTTTTTAGGGTGGGTAAGGAAATTGAAGAATTTTATGTTTCTATGAATGACCATCAACCTTTGCATGAACAGGATGATAATATGGTGCATTTTTTAGAAACATGTTGCACTATTTCTCACTCTACACTATTGCATCCTTCAAGTGAAACACCTAGAGAACCTCTAAAGGAGCATGATCATGAAAATAACCTAGGTGCAAAGAAATCAAATAATTTCGAAAGGGTTTGAGTGTTAATGAACAAACTAAGAGAGAATGTGAAGATTTTTCATTAAGGGGTAAGTTCTTTGTAGGACAAAAAAGTTATATATTTTCCACCCAAAAATCACATTCTTTAGAACCCAAAAATTCCATGGTGCAGTCCATTTTTATTTAGAAAATTCATTCATATGGTGCAATAGATATTTTGCTTATGATAATAAGCCGCTCAAAGTTCATGGTCAAAAATTGAAATCATGCATGGCATCCACCACAAGGGCTATTTGGCGCCCTAAGTAGCTCCTATGCATACATCCGCAATGACGTTAAACTACTTTTGGTCCGCGATGACGTTAAACCATGGTTATCTTTTATTGACACACTTGCATATTTGCATTCTAGGATAGGTGCACGTTTATTTTTATTGTTGTTTTGAAATATTTGTTGATGTTTGATGAGGAGGACAAGTTGACCACTTTTATGATGATTATCTATACATTTTTTCCACTAACATTTCATGTTTCCTTCTTAAAAATTGGAGTCGAATGGACAAGACAAGAGCAATCACAAGCAAAGCAGCAAATAGAGAAGAATCCTAAACCTTATCTCTTTTACTTTTATGCTTAAAAGTTGAAATTAAACTTGTCCATTTTGTTCATTGCTTTTTTTAGGTTGATCTGGATTTACGTTCTCGAACATTGGGGATAATGTTCAAAATAAGTGTGGGGGAGGGTTTAGTGAATGCTTGTGTTTAATTGCTTGAAAAGATGCCTTTGTTTGTGTGATTTTTGCTAAAAAAAGGCACAAATTTTTTCAAATTTTTGCTTAAATTCAACTTGATGGTTAGTCTTTGGTGTTCAATAGCTTAAATATTCAAGTACTTTGACACTTAAGATCCCTCATATACCCATTTGTGTATAACTTGGGTTTCTATGCACCTTAGCTTCAAGAAAAGACAGCCACTAGTACTAGAACCGAAAAGGATTAGTTAGATTCACACACACCTATGTGAGATTTTGAGACATTGTATTTTCTTCTTGTGTGTTAATTATTTTTCATATCAGTAACCTACTGGGATTTGTTATCGAGTGCATTTCGAAGACTACACCAGGATGATGAAAGACATTGCTTGTTAACCCTTTGTTTTTCAATTTCCTTCAACATCCACCTTTTATATTTAACCATCGTTTACCCACTTTTGAGCCTTGACTTGTTTTTCTTGTTTTAACCACTATTAACCACTCCCATTTTGTTCAAAACCTTCAACATTTGCACCTTAAGTTGAGAGAATTTAATTAGTGATACATTGTCAAGTTATTTTGTATGTTAATGCCATGGTATTGTATCATTTAGACATGTCTTATCTATGATTTCTATGCTCATGTGTAACTGATACATGGTTGCCTAGTTTTGATGTATTTGGTGACAAAATGGTGTTGCTTTACTCATTTCAAAAAAAAGTAAAAAAAAAAAGAGAAAAAAAGAGATGAAAAAGATGAAGTAAGACAACGAAAGTCATAGTAAATGGTTTTGGGGCAGCCTTGTTTTATTAACCATAGACTTGTATTTATTTTGGGTTGCATTAACTTGGTCGTTGTATGTTGATGGCATGTATCACTTGGTTTTACTATATTCTCTTTCAACTTACTAAACCCATGTTTTTTTTGTTAGCCACGTTACAAGCCTAATTAAAGTCCTTTTTTTATTGGTGTTTCGGTTGAATTTAATGGTGGTTACGATATGACTTTATACCAAATCTTGGAAAGCCTTGTTATGAAATGATTTGAGTGTAAACACTTCACCTAAACACTTTGAGAGATAGAGTGAAACTTGTGAGGGTGTGTATTTGACTATTCTTTTTGGGGGCATTACTAGTGTGGAGACAATATTTTTATGGTTGTCAGCTAATCTGACGTTAGTTGTGTCTTATCTTGAATATTTGGTGCATATCGATTTGGGTAGTATATAATATAGGGGTAAAGGGGGGTGATTATGAATCGAGGTCCTTGATTTATTTTGAGTGTTGAATATTTGAGGAAAAGCATTGAGTAACTGTAGGGGAGTTTGATATATGCTAAAATTAAACAATTAATCAAGCAATAATTTATATGTTTTTGACCTATGATTGAGTATTTAATGTCATATTTATACACTTTTTGTGTTATATTTAGGTTGGAAATGATTTGGAAGAATTGGGATCAAAAGGGCAAAAAAGGAATAAAAAATGAAAACGTGCGAGGGAAGCAAAAAAGGCCACTACGGCCTTTGTGAACAGGCCATGGCCACAGCCACAGTCAACACCACAGTCGTGGCTAGATTGTGGCCAGGAGAAAAAAAGGCAAAATTGGGCAGAGACGGCCCACAATCGTGCAAATGGTCGTGGCTGGAGAAAGTGATGCCACCAAGAGCGTGGCCACGGTCGTGGCCAACCTATTTTGGTCAAAAATTCAAATTTCGGAAATTCTTCAATTGTGGACAAAAAGTGGCCAACAAGTGGGCAACTTGCATGCATCAACTTGGAAACTTGTTTAGGGTTTTGTGGGACTTCAAAATGCCTATAAATACCCCTCATATGTGCATCAAGAAAGGGAGCTAACCATTAGACATATTTTCTCTCTTTGTTCTTCATTTTTGAAAGAACACATGTCACGACCTGTTTTTGGACCATGACCGGCATACGAGGTAAACCGTCTAAGAGAGCCCGGTTCATCTCGCACAAGCCTCGGAGATACAAACATTCTACCTAAAATTATTCATTAATCCAAATATTTCATATTTAGAACATTTTATACTGAAAGTATTTATTTATATAAAATTAATAGAGTAAATGTAAAGTCAAAATCCAAAATACAAAATACAAAATGTAGCTTAGTAACCCAACAACCCAATGTGGAGCTCTAATAACAGAAATAAAAGTAGAGCCCGGATGAGGGGCACTCACTGTATCGAAAATGCCTCACTGGGATGGAGGTGCCGGACAGTTGTTGAGCGTAAAAAATATAACCTGCAAAATAGATTTACAGATAAACAAAAGAATAAAAGGGGTAAGAATCTCTAGTGAGGAAAAGACACTTCAGACCGACTCCAAACATCACATAAACCGTTTTGAAAATAATTTAAAAATATACTGCATACGTATACACAAGGATACCATATAATATACACACTACATACGTATAGCTTTTAGAAAATCATTTCATCAAAACGTTCACACCCAAGGCATATAACATATAGTTAAACAATATATATATATATATATATCAGAGTCAGAATATGGGACCAGTACAAACAGAATAATAATGTGGACTTCACCATTAGACAAAATAAAGCATGTATCTGGCCAGATACACAGTCACCCCATTACCCTGGTAACTAGGGTCTTGACAGAGCATTGGCATACAAAAGGCTATGTACCCCGTAGCTGGTGTCGCATATTAGAATATTATCTACGAATAATATTAATAGACAAACATGCAGAGTATAAACCATTTCGCAGAAAATATTTATATATACCATATATAAATATTATATATCAGAAACAGAAATTTTGTAAATTAATAATCACATAATCCGGATTATTAATTAACCAAATAATTATTAGTCCAATTTCAGATCATAGCCAAACACAACAAAAACTACATATAAAGTTTGAAGACATAGCATATGTCTGAAGCTGCCAGTTCACTCACTTGGAATCCGAAGCTGAGGATCCAGTCAAATGCTATTAGCAGGTGGCTGGTCCCATTGGCAAGAACACGAAGATGAACAATTACAGATAGAACAAATATCAAAATGTGATATTGTGGCAGTACTAAATGTATGAAATGCAAATGCAGGTGCTGGCACTCGCTAGACGTCGAAAACTCTCTTAGGTCGAAATTAATCGCCCTGGATTCGAAAATGGATACCTATGTAAAATTACAATTTTTCCCTTGAACTTTTCCAAAACTATTCTTTAGTCCCTAAGGCCCCAAAAATTATAAAATAGTCCACAACTTTTCAGAATTTATAAATTAGCCCTCCAAATATTTAAAATTTATTATTAAATCTCTCAATTTCCTAAAATTGCATTTTTAACTTAAATTCTCTAAAATCACCACTTTGGCCCAAACTCTCCCGAAATTACAATTCAACCATTTTGCCTAATATCACCTTTAGTCCTCACTTTTCAACCAATCACATCTCTTCTTTTTGTTCTTAATTTCCAGATATGAGTTTCAACAACCCAGAATCATTTCGGCTCAACCAACCCGTCCATAATCTTTTCGGCTCATCCAACCCAAAATCTTCATCATTTTAACCAATCAAAAACATCATCCTTCTTCGTTATTAAACCCAAAAATCATTCAAACTAATTTTTACTCATTCAAGAAACTCCAAACCATTCAACACAAAGCCACTCAAATCCGCCCAAAATCATACCAAACCGACGCTACAATAGCCATGGATATTCAGCAATCACAACTGATCTGAAAATAGTAAATGGAAGTAAAGAACAAGTCTTGAACTTGAAGGCTTACCTCAATGTTGAAGAAGAAGATGCAAGGCAACAAAGAGAGAGAGACGGAAGAGAGAGACTGAAGTGAGAGAGAGTGATGGAGTGAATGGCAGAAATGGCATGTAGTTGACTTAAAAAGGGCAGAAAAGGGATGGCGGAATGGGCACAATATGGGTTGTTCTGATAAAGGAAGAAAAAAGAGACGAAAATTGTTGCCCAGTTGACATCGAACGACAACCCTGGATGCGGACGACAGATACGATCACGCCAAACGACAAGTGACGCGGATGACAAAAGTAAGTCGACCGAACGACGCGTCATTTCACTCATCTTGACACTGAACGACAGCACGCACGCTTGCTAGACGACCTGCAGCTTGGCTACCAACGACAAACGTTCAGTCGTCCAATCTTCTTTTTTTTTCCAGATTTCATTTTCAATAAATTTTTCCACCAATTTTCACTTAATAATTTATTTCCAAATCACTCATAACCTTCATTAATCACCTAATTAACATCTTGAACACAAAATTTACCCTTCAATCACCAAAAATAAAATTTCAATTTATCCCAATTTTAATTATTAAAATAAAATAATAATTACCAAAAACAAAATATGGGATATTATATTCTCCCCCTAAAAGAAATTCGTCCTCGAATTTCCAGACATACCAGATCAAGCTAAATTCATAATCGAACCCAAAATTTCGGTTACTAAATCCTATTAACATTCTAACTCTCTCGGACTTAGATATGCAGACATGTATAAAAAATGCAAAAAATATGCAGAGACATAATACATAGACAGAATACAGAGACAAAAAGCATAAGACACTGACCTACGAATCGACAGGGTCAAACAGGTGCGGATATCTATGTCGTATCTCATCCTCGGCCTCCCAAGTGGCCTCCTCAACTGAGTGGTGTCTCCAAATCACCTTCACCGAAGCTATATCATTGCTTCCGAGTCTTTTGACCTAGCGGTCAACAATCCTCAATGGAACCTCGTCATAAGACAGATCGGGCCTAACCTTGACTGAATGTGGCGCCAAAACATGCGACGGATTAGGAACATACTTCCTTAGAAGTGAAACATGAAACATCGGATGAACAGAAGAGAACTGAGGCGGTAGCGCCAACTCATATGCCACGGCCCCAACACGGCCTATGATCTCAAATGGACCAATGTATCTCGGGCTCAACTTGCCTTTCTTCCCAAACCTCATAACACCTTTCATTGGTGATACCTTCAGGAATACATGATCACCAACTGTAAATTCCAAATGTTTACGCTTCGGGTCATCGTAACTCTTCTGACGACTGTGAGCAGTTTGAATCCGCTGCTGAATCAGTCTGACCTTCTCTCTAGTCTCCAAAATAAGATGTGGCCCCAAAGGCTCTCTCTCACCTGCCTTGGCCCAACAAAGAGGTAATCTGTATTTCCTACCATATAAATCCTCATAAGGAGCCATTTCGATACTCGAATGGTACGAATTATTATATGCAAACTCTACCAATGGCAACTGAGAATCCTAAGTCCTACCAAAATCCACAGTGCACGCTCTCAACATATCCTCCAGAGTCTGAATTGTGCGCTCAGACTGACCATCAGTCTGCAGTTGAAAAGCAGTGCTAAAATCTAGTCGAGTACCCAACTCTTCTTGCATCTTACGCCAAAATTGCGACGTAAACTGAGGTCTTCTGTCAAACACTATAGAGATTAGCACACCATGCAAGCATACAATTTTGCATACATATAGCTTCACTAAGCGTGTTGCTCCATATGTTGTCTTAACAGGAAGAAAATGTGCTGACTTAGTCAATCGATCAACGATGACCCAGATGGAGTCCTACCCAAAAGACGTCCTCAGTAAGCCAACTGCAAAAATCCATAGTGATGTGATCCCATTTTCACTATAAAAGGGGCATCTGCTGTAATAATCTAGAAGGACGTTGGTGCTCAAATTTAATCTGCTGATAGGTCAAACATCGACTAACAAACTTATTAATGTCCTTCTTCATCCCTAGCCACCAATAGGACTCTCGATGATCTCGATACATCTTAATGTAATCCGGATGTACAGAACATGCAGAACTATGACCCTCAATCATAATCTCCTCACATAAACCACCTATAGATGGTACACACAACCTCAGTCCAAACCAAAGGACTCCAAAATCGTCAACACTAAACCTAGTCACATTAGAAGACTTAACCTTCTCAATCAAATTCTGAATCTCAGAATCCTCCTTCTGAGCCTCCTTAGTCCGATCCAACAATATAGGTTTTGCTTCCATATGGCAAAACAATACCCCTGTGTCGTCAAACTATAGCTCAACTCTAGACTCCATCAGACGCTACCACTCAGACACTGCATGTTGTCTCTTAACAAAAATATGAGCTAAGCTACCATCGACTTCCTAGTCAAAGCATCGGCAACCACGTTAGCCTTGCCAGAATAATGTGATATGGTGCAATCATAATCCTTTAGCAACTCTAGCCAACACCTCTTTCTCAAAATCTCACTCAGGTCATAATGTGATATACCACTCAGGTCTTGTTGCCCAATAATGTACTTTAGACTCTTATGATCTGTGAAAATCTCAAAAGTCTCTCTGTACAGATAATGCCTTCAGATCTTGAGTGCAAACACCATTACTGCTAACTCCAAGTCATGTGTCGGATAGTTCTGTTCATACCTCTTTAAGTTGCCTCGAAGCAAAGGCAATTACTTTACCATGTTACGTTAACACACAACCTAGGCCAAATCTCGATGGATCACAATACACCGCAAAACCTCCAGAACCCGACGGTAGAACCAACACCGGCGCACTAGTCAAACATTCTTTCAACTTCTAAAAGCTCTCCTCACATCTATTGGATAAAACAAACTTAACTACCTTATGAGTTGACCGATTCATAGGAGCTACAATCCTAGAAAAATCCCTGGATAAACCTCCTGTCATACCCGGATAAACCAAGAAAACTCTGAATATCCATAGTAGTCTTAGACCTCTCCCAATGGAGTACTGCCTCTACCTTCTTTGGGTTTACTATAACAACCTCTCTCGACACCACGTGTCTGAGAAATGCCACTTGTTTGAGCTAGAATTCGCACTTTGAGAACTTAGCGTTAAGTCGATGTTCTCTCAAAGTTTGCAATGCTGACCTCACGTGGCCCTTGTGCTCTTCCCTACTGCTCGAGTATATTAGAATGTCATCGATGAAGACAATCACAAACCGATCCAAATATGGTCTAAACACCATGTTCATCAAATCCATGAATGCAGCTGGTGCGATGGTCAAACCAAACGACATTAGTAGGAACTCGTAATGACCATATCTAATCTAGAATGCAGTCTTAGGAACGTCCTCACCTCTAATCCTCAACTGATGATATTTCAACCTCAAGTCGATCTGAGAAAACCATTGTGCACCCTACAACTGGCCAAACAGATCATTTATCCTCGGAAGTGGATACCTATTCTTCACCGTTACCTTGTTGAGCTGATAGTAATTGATTCACATACGAATGCTCCCATCCTTCTTCTTTAGAAATAATACCAGAGCACCCCAGGGTGAAACGTTCGGTCGAACAAATCCCTTATCTAATAACTCCATCAACTGAGTCTCTAACTCCTTCAGCTCAGCTAGCGTCATCCGATACGGTGGAATAAATATCGGATCAGTACCAAGTTGTACCTCTATCGTAAACTTAATCTCCCGCTCAGGCGAAACTCCTGATAACTCCTCTGAAACATACATCTAAAACTCTTGAACCACTGGTACGTTTTCAACCCTAAATTCTGTTCCTTTGGAGTCGATCAAAACAAAAGCCAAATACACCTTACATCCACAGCGAATCATCTTCTCTGCTCTAATTGCTGACATGTAACTCCATACAGTACTATCTTACTCACCTTGATAACATAACTCCGACTGACCAGGCAGGCGAAAACATACTCTCTTAGCAAAGTAATCCAACATGCCATGCCAATCAGAAAGCCAATCCATACCCAGGATGACATCAAACTCTCCCACGTCCAATAAAATAAGGTAGGCTACCAACTCATGTCCATCAATGGAAATCATGCAACCTTGAACCCCAGAATCAATTAGTAACTTACTGCCCAAATGCGATGATACCTCTACTAACCTATCCAACTGACGCAACACCAATCCCGAGCGCTCAACAAAAAGTGGAGTGATGAATGAATGCGATGCACCAGTATCAAATAATACATACGCAAGAGTACCAGATATAGAGAGCGTACCAGTAACTGCAGCATTGGATATTTGTGCCTCTTGACGAGTAAGATGATATACTCTTGCCTGCCCTCTTGTAGCAGCACTACTCTAAGGGGCTTGACTTAGGCCACTGCTTTGTCTCCCTGAATCCCTACCGGCTCCCCTACCAGCGCCTGTACTGACTGTACCTGAACCTCTAGCTACCGACTGTCCTAGCTGACCACCGGTACCTAACTTAATGGGACACTGTGCTATCTTATGTCCTGGTTGTCTGCAGTAAAAATAGTTGCCGATCACCAGGTTATATACCCCGAGATACCTCATCTCACATATCGTACAAGGCGAAATCAAGCTCCCTGAGCTCTATCCTCCACTCTGCCCAACTGGATGAGCCACATTGTGGCTCTGAGTGCTCTGACTAGGCATCTGCCTTCCAAAATAATGTCAATGTTTTTACTTTGACTGGCCTCCCTGACCTCGGCCATGCTGGCCTTCAGAAGTACCCTCGGTCTTTGCCTTCTTCGACTCTCTCGGATGTCTCTCGTCTATATATTCCATCCTACTGGCAGACTCAGTCGTCTGCCTAACATTAGTCAATCCCAGAGTGGCCACCACTCTACTAATCGTGGGTCGTAACCCATCCAGAATTTTCCTCGCCAATGCCTCCTCTCCCTGACTCTGAGGACGTGCATACCTGCTAAAATTCTTAAACTTCTCCTCGTACTCTGTCACCGACATACCAGTCCCCTGACGGAAGTCATTGAACCCATTCACCTTTTTATCTCGGATACTCCGAGGAAGAACAGATGCAATGAGTTTATCCTTGAATCTGGCCCAAGTGAAATCTCCCTAGGCCTCCAAACTCCTCCACCAACTAGATGCACTGTCGCTCAGAAGGAACACAGCGAGTCTGACGTTACTGACATCATCATTAATGCCTCGAGCCTCAAAATGATGCTCCATGTGCGACCATAGGAGCGACTGCTACTCCTCCCTCGGGGTGAGGCTGGGGTGCTGGCAGCACCACTGGTGGAACTGACTGATCTACAGTTGACAAATCTGGCTGACCCCCAACCGCTCGTGCTGGTTGAGCTCTTTCTATGCACTCGAGGACCTGAGTCATATGCTCAAACATCTCCATATGAGCTGTGATGAGCTGCTGAAGCTGAAGCTGTGGCTGCAGTTGAGGTGTTGGTGCTGCAACCTCTGGTGCATCATAAGAACCATGCGAATCCACATCAGACTGATCGGCGGCATCGATAGGAACACGCCTAGGTCTACCACTACCACAGCCATGACCGTGACGGTCCATCGCTACAGAAATCAGACAAACAGAACATATATGCAAATGTCAGAACGCAAGTGATTGCCACAGCACCGAGACAGAGATCAAAAAGGTACACAGAGGCAAGCCAGATAGAATTAATCAAGGCTACCTATGCTCCACACCGACCCAGACAATACAGAACTTAACTCTCTGATACCACCTTTGTCACGATCCGTTTTTGGGCCATGACTGGTGTACAAGGTGAACCGTCTAAGAGAGCTCGGCCCATCTCGCACAAGTCTCAGAGATACAGACATTCTGCCCAAAATTATTCATTAATCCAAATATTTAATATTTAGAAAACATTTTATACTGAAAGTATTTATTTATATAAAATAAATATAAATTTAATAGAGTAAATGTAAAGTCAAAACCCAAAACCCAAATACAAAATGCAGCCCAGTAACCCAACACCAACCCGATGTGGAGCTCTAATAACAGAAACAAAAGTAAAGCCAAGATGAGGGGCACTCACTATATCAAAAATGCCTCACCTGGATCGGGGTGCCAGACAGTTGCTGATCGTTAAAAATATCACCTGAAAAATAGATTTATAGATAGACAAAAGAATAAAAGGGGTAAGAATCCCTAGTGAGGAAAAAACACTTCAGACCGGCTCCAAGTCTCACATAAACTGTTTTGAAAATAATTTAAAAATATACCGCATATGTATACACAAGGATACCATATAATATACACACTACATAAGTATAGCTTTTAGAAAATCATTTCACCAAAACGTTCGCACCTAAGGCATATAACATGCAGTCAGAAAAAAAAAAATATATATATATATCAGAGTTAGAAAATGGGACCAGAACAGATAGAATAATAATGTGGACTCTGCCACTAGACCAAATAAAGCATGTATCTAGCCGGATACACGGTCACTCCATTACTCCGGTAACTAGGGCATTGACAGAGCATTGGTATACCACAGACTATGTACCTCGTAGCTAGGTGTCCCATATCAGAATATTATCTACGAATAATATTAACAGACGAATATGCAGCGTATCAACCATTTTGCAGAAAATATTTATATATACCATATATAAATATTATATATCAGAAACAGAAATTTTGTAAATTAATAATCACATAATCCGGATTATTAATTAACCAACTAATTATTAGTCCAATTTCAGATCATAGCCAAACACAACAAAAACTACATATAAAGTTTGAAGACATAGCATACGTCTGAAGCTACCAGTTCAGTCACCTGGAATCCAAAACTAAGGATCCAATCAAACGCCACTAGCAGATGACTGGTCCCACTGACAAGAACACGAAGATGAACAATTAAAGATAGAACAAATATCAAAATGTGGTACTGTGGTAGTACTAAAACTATGAAATGCAAATGTAGGTGCTGGCACTCGCTAGACGTCGAAAACTCTCTTAGGTCGAAATTAATCGTCATCGATTCAAAAATAGATACCCAATTAAAATTACAATTTTGCCCTTGCACTTTTCCAAAATTATTGTTTAGTCCCTAAGGCCCCAAAAAATTATAAAACAGTCTACAACTTTTAGAATTTATAAATTAGCCTTCCAAGTATTTAAAATTTATTATTAAATCCCCCAATTTCCTAAAATTGCATTTTTAACTTAAATTCCCTAAAATCACCACTTTGGCCCAAACTCTCCCGAAATTACAATTCAACCATTTGCTAAATATCACCTTTAGTCCTCACTTTTCAACCAATCACATCTCTTCTTTTTGTTATTAATTTTCAGATTTGAGTTTCAACAACCCAGAATCATTTCGGCTCATCCAACCCGAAATCTTCATCATTTTAACCAATCAAAAACACCATCCTTCTTCCTTATTAAACCAAAAAATCATTCAAACCAATTTTTACTCATTCAAGAAACTCCAAACCATTCAACACAAAGCCACTCAAATCCGCCCAAATCATACAAAACCGACGCTAAAACAGCCGTGGATATTCAACAATCACAACTGATGCGAAAACCGTAAATGGAAATAAAGAATAAGTCTTGAAGTTGAAGGCTTACCTCAAGGAAGACTAATTTATAAATTCTGAAAATTTGGGGACTACTTTATAAATTTTTGGGGCCTTAGGGACTAAAAATAATTTTGGAAAAATGCAAGGGAAAAATTGTAATTTTATGTGGGTATCGATTTTTGAGTTGAGGGAGATTAAATCCGACCTAAGAGAGTTTTTGACTGCTAGCGAGTGTCAACATTTGCATTTCATACATTTAGTACTGTCACCGTACCACATTTTGATAATTGTTATATTTGTAATTGTTCAGCTTTGTGTTTCTGCCAGAGGGACCAGCTACTTGTTAGTGGCGTCTAACTGGATCCTTAGCTTCGGATTTCAGGTGAGTGAAATGACAGCTTCAGACACATAAGTTATGTATTTAGACTCCGTATGTAAATTTTTGTTATGTCTGGCTATGATCTGAAATTGGACTAATAATTATTTGACTAATTAATAATCTGGATATGTGATTATTAATTTACAAAAAAAAATTGTTTCTGATATATAATATTTATATATGGTATATATAAATATTTTCTGCAAAATGGTATATATTATTCGTATATAATA
This sequence comes from Flueggea neowawraea, assembly GCA_948243855.1. Taxonomy (NCBI): domain Eukaryota; kingdom Viridiplantae; phylum Streptophyta; class Magnoliopsida; order Malpighiales; family Phyllanthaceae; genus Flueggea; species Flueggea neowawraea. The sequence continues at coordinate 6,687 of CAODLS010897504.1, read as the reverse complement.
TTCTGATGTGGGACACTTAGCTACGAAGTACGTAGCATTTGGTATACCAATGCTCTGTCGAGGCCCTAGTTACTGGGGTAACGTGGTGACCGTGTAACCGACCAGATACATGCTTATTTTGTCTGGTGGCGGAGTCCACATTATTATTCTGTATGTTCTGGTCCCATATTCTGACTCTGATATATATATATATACTTCTGATACTTTCTAACTGTGGGTGCAAATGTTTTGGTGAAATGATTTTTTTCTGAAAGTTATACGTATGTAGCATGTATATTATATGGTATCTTTGTGTATACGTATGCGATATATTTTTAAATTGTTTTCAAAATGGTTTGAAGTGTATTTTCCTCACTATGGAATCTTACCCCTTTATTTATTTTGTCTGTCTGTAAACCTATTTTTCAGGTGACATTTTTTGACGCTCAGCAACTGTCCGACATCTCGATCCCAGTGATACGTTTTTGATATAGTGAGTGCCCCTCATTTTGGCTCTACCTTTCTTTCTGATATTAGAGCTCCACATCAAGTTGTTGTTGGGTTACTGGACTATATTTTGTAATTTATATTTTGGGCATTGATTTTATACTAGCTTGTTGCTAACTTTTAAATATATATTCGTTTTATATAAATATATTCTTTCAATATAAATTTTCTTCAAATATTAAATATTTGAATGAATAAATAATTTTTGATAGAATGTCTGTATCTCCGAGGCTTGTGCGAGATGGGTCGTGTTTTCATAGACAGTTCACCTCGTACGCTGGCCATGGTACAAAAATGGGTCATGACAAAGGACATCACGCACGCATGCCGAACGACCTGCAGCTTGGCTACCAACGACAAACGATCGGTAGTCCAGTCTTTTTTTTTTTTTTAGATTTCATTTTCAATCAATTTTTCCACCAATTTTCACTGAATAATTTATTTCCAAATAACTCCTAACCTTCATTAATAACCCAATTAACATCTTAAACACAAAATTTGTTGGATCATGGGTGATCAACAATAAGTTCCTTATGTGTTTTGATGATGAGAAAAAGGTTTTGATGAAGAGCAAAACATTTGGCTTGAACTAGAACACATTGGAAGGCTTAGAATTGTGAAACAAGGCTCTGCAAAGCAACAACGTACGTTAAAACAAAGCTTAAGTACGTTATCTGGATGATCAACATACGTTATGACAAAGTTGAAGTACGTTATCTGGAAAACGTCGTGATCAACGTACGTAGAGAATCTGCAAAGTACGTAGACGTGGCTCAAGCAAAAAACAGAAGCTACTAGATTGTTCCAGACCAAGTATAAAGTACATCATACATGCACAATGTACGTAGCAAAGAGTACAACATACGTAGATAATCTGCAACGTACGTAGACATGGAGCTGAATGCAAATAGAGGCTACTAGATCTTTAACAACGTACATCATACATTCACAATGTACGCAGTGAAGGATCACAATGTATGCAGGGGAAAGACAACGTACGTCATCTGGAAATGAAGCATAATTAACGTATGTCTTCAAATGCTAACGTACGTTAGCTGAGTCACAGAAAGCTGCAACTGCATTAAATGCACTCCAACGGCTAGTCTGTCACCACCAAAGGTCATATGGCATGGAAATGCTATAAATACATCAAGAGAAGGGCAGAAACATGTTGAAAAATATCAAGAATCATAGAGCCAAACTTCCTATCAATTTCCATTAAGAAAAACATCAATTCAAGCTAGAGTTGAAACTTTAACCTTCAATTTGAAATATTCAACTCTAGCATAGAGCTTCATTGTTTGTAAACCAATTGTATACAATTTGAGAGTGTGAGTTAGGTTTGTTGTAAGTCTATAGAAAACAATATTGTAGAGGTTTGTTGTGAACCTAAGTATAAAACAACATTGAGAGAGGTTTGTTGTGAACCTATAGAAAACAACATTGTGAGGCCTTGGAGGTGTTAAGCCGAAATCAACCTCGTGTATTGGCCTTGTTGGATTGAGCCGCAATAAATCATCGATAGTGAAAAGACTAAGTGAGACTTAGGTAGTGGATGTAGGCAAGGTTGGTCGAACCACTATAAATCTCTGTGTCGATTTCGCTCTCTCTTCTCAAATCACTTTCGTTCATACAAAAGCTCATACCAAAATTTTCCAACAAGTGGTATCAGAGCGGGTCTCCAACAAAAAGGCTTAAAATCCTTGGAGCAAAGATATGCATCAACAAAATGGGTTTCGGTTCTCCTACTCCAAATGTTCCTGGTTTTTCTCCTAACTCCCCTCCTTACTTTGATGGCTCAAATTTTACTTCATGGAAGAAGAAAATGATTATCTTCCTTCAAGCTTACAACATAAAGCTTTAGAAGGTGATTATTCTTGGTCCAACTATTCCTAAGAATGAAGATGGTACTATCAAGGAGCATAAAGACTTTAAAGATGAAGATTGGAAGTCTCTTAATCTAAACTCAACGGCTACTCAACTACTATATTGTGCCTTTAGTCCCGAAGAGTTCAATCGAATTTCATCTTGTGAACATGCCAATGAGATTTGGGAAATGCTTGAGAATACTCATGAAGGCACAACTCAAGTCAAGGAAACAAAGGTTAATATACTCTTACATGACTATGAGTTATTCTCCATGAAAGAAGATGAAAGCATTAACAAAATGCTTGATCGCTTTGCGGAAATCACAAATTGTCTTGCTTCATTTGGAAGACCAATCTCTAATAGCGATAAGGTGAAGAAGAAGATCTTAAGGTCTTTGCTTCAAACATGGAACGCAATGGTCACCGCCATCATGGAATCCAAAGACTTAAATTCTTTGGAGTTTAGTGTTTTAGTTGGGTCACTCATAAATTATGAGATTGTGCTCAAATCAAGAGATGGAAGACCAAAGTATGGGAAGACATTGAAATCTTCCATTCATTGCCAAAAAGGGGAGAGTGAAGGAGAGACAAGCTCCAATGAAGAGGAGGATGAATAGCTAAAATTCTACTCTAAAAGGATAACAACTTATGAAAAGTTGAAAAACAAGAAGTATCAACAAAAAGAGATGAAGAGGTTGAAGGATCGGAATAAGAAAAATAAAAGAAGAGGCTATAGTTCTTCTTCAAGTGATGATGGAGATCCAATGGAAAATGTATGCCTTCCAGCATACTAGGTATTTTTTAAATCTCATTCTTTTATATTTCATGCAATTATTATTTCTAATTTGATTATTGTTATTTGCATGAATTATTTGATTGTGTTGATTTTCATATGTGCATTGTTTTGAAATAAATAAGGGGAGAGACTATTTTTTATATATGCACAAATTACTTTTGAAAGGGGGAGTGAAATTGTTTAAAATTTGCTAAATTGATTAATCTTTTTGATTAATGACGAAAAGGGGGAGAATGTTGAAAAGAGGTATAAATTTTTTGGATATTCATTTGATTCATTTGCATAATACTAATCAAATGACAATGATGGAATCCTTGATCAATTGTTGCCCTTGGTGTAGCCATCAATCCTTCAAAGTTTTGTCATCATAAAAAAAGGGGAGATATTTGGATTATGGGTGATCAACAATAAGTTCCTTATGTGTTTTGATGATGAGCAAAAGGTTTTGATGAAGAACAAAACATTTGGCTTAAAGTGGAACACGTTGGAAGGCTTAGAATTGTGAAACAAGGCTCTACAAAGCAACAACGTATGTTACAACAAAGCTTAAGTACATTATCTGGATGATCAACGTACGTTACGACAAAGCTGAAATATGTTATCTGGAAAACGTCGTGATCAACGTACGTCTTGTAAAGTCACAACGTACATTATGGACAACAATGTACGTAGAGAATCTGCAAAGTATGTAGACGTGGCTCAGGCAGAAAACAGAAGCTATTGGATTGTTCCAGACCAAGAATAACGTACGTCATACATGCACAACGTTCGTAGCAAAGAGTACAACGTACGTAGATAATCTGCAATGTACATAGACATGGAGCTGAATGCAAACAGATGCTACTAGATCCTTAACAACGTACGTCATACATTCACAGCGTACGTTGTGATATGCAGTGAAGGATCACAACGTACGCAGAGGAAAGACAACATACGTCAGCTGGAAATGAAGCATGATCAACGTACGTCTTCAAATGCCAACGTACGTTAGCTGAGTCACAAAAGGCTGCAACTGCATTAAATGCACTCCAATGGCTAGGATGACTAAGATCCTCCGTAACGGTAGCACCTGTACTCTCTCGCCGAAAGACTTGTTCCATTTGGTTCCGAGTAATAGGGGTTTCCTTTAGGTTCGAAAGATCAACCTCAAACCACTCGAATATATCCGTAAGGATCGAACCATAGAGGAGACTGACCATCTTTTATTGCCATGTATCCTTGTAGCTCGGAGAGTGTAGGATAACGACCTTTTTCATCATCTAATCCATGGCGGAAAACACAAAATTCACCATATGCCCCTAGAGAATGTGATACATGAACTCTAAATCCCGGTCAACCATCTTATGTTGAGTGTTGTGCTTTGGTATGATGTTTCTAGTAAGAGCACCATACACCATTCGCATCACAGGACCAAAGTCATTCCGCTCAAATTTAGTGGTAGCACCAACAACCTCAATGACTGTCTTTGATGCCAAATAATCCCGCACATCACTCTTCGCTAAAACCTCAAACTCTTCAATATCGAAATTTGAATCATCATCTGATACAACATTTTCAGATTTGTATTGGAATGAACCCTTGCACTTATATCCTTCATTATTTAGTTCAAACCAATTTACTAAATCAGACTCCTCAAAATGAATCTTAACACCGTTGACCTTAGATTTTACCACTACATCTCCTAACTCATCAATCTCAGCAGTAAAATTTGCATAAAATTCCTTAACTAAGGATTCAAAAGGGGGCTTCTTCAACGTCACAAGTTTTGCAATTCCAAGCTCCCTAAATTTTGAGACAATATCTAATCCTACTTTACTCAGTGAATCGAGATCATAAAATTGACTATCAGTTAGTTTCTCATGCTAAATAACTTATTGAACAATTTCTCAGCAGCCTCACTAACAAACCGAGCCGTGTTAAAAGTCGGTTCCAGTTCCCGAGTTGTGCGTGAGCATTTTTGACCTCGAGAGGAGCTAGGATCATGCTTACCCTTCATTCTAACTTCCCCCCGAGGAGCCATTTATCAATGAAAATACAGAAGAGGAAGGAAATTTGAGTTTCGTAAGAAACTGATTTGAACTGATTTGGACTGATTTGATGTGGTTTTTTATGATTCTAATTGGTAGAAATTAGTTTAGGGAGGTCAAAAATGGTTTGGAACTTGATTGAAGTGATTTGATTGGTAGATTTGACGAATGAGATGAAGAAAGTGAAAGAGGCACGACGTTTTTAGTTTTTTAAGTCTGAAACGTCGAGTTACAGTGGTTTCCTAATATAGACTCGAATGAAGTTCACGTACGTGAGATAACATTTACGCACATGAGTTGGAATATTTTCCAGGTGACGTACGTCACATAAAACTGACGTACATTGATCATGTCAAAAACCCAGGTAACGTACGCTAGAAATAAATACACGTACGTGAAGAAAAACAAAACCCAGGTGACGTACTTGAGATAAACTAACGTACGTGAGATAAGTTGCATAGTCAAAACAGAATATATTGAAGGAAACCTATCTTGCTTCAAGATCATATCGATTAACCATACGAATCATTTTGCTGTAAATGAATGTAAAATATATGCACTAAAAACTCATAATGCAATCACAAATCATTCATATTACACATTCCCAATCTAAATCTAATTGAATCAAAATTTTCTTCCCTTAAAGGTTTTGTAAAAATATCAGTCAATTGATCATTTGTTCTTACAAACTTCAAACAAATGTCACCTTTTTGCACATGATCACGCAGAAAATGATGTCTAATTTCTATATGCTTTGTTCTACTATGCAAAATAAGATTTTTGCTCAAATCAATAACACTTGTATTGTCACAAGAGATATGGACATTCTTAAGAACAATATTATAGTCAAGCAATTGATTTTTAATCCATAAAACTTGAGAACAAGAGCTTCCAACAGCCACATATTTGGATTCGGTCGTGGAAGTAGCAACACTTGTTTGCTTCTTACTAGCCCAAGAGATTAAACATTCGCCTAGAAAATGACATGTTCCACTAGTGCTTTTCCTATCCAATTTGCAACCACCAAAATCGGCATCACTATAAGTAATTAAATCGAAATCAATACAAGATGGATACCATAAACCTAAACCTAATGAACCAATTAAATAGCAAAAAATTCTTTTGCATGCAATCAAATGAGACTCTTTAGGATTGGATTGAAAACGAGCACATATACATGTAGCAAACATGGTCTAGAGGCGATTAAGTAAAGTAGGCATCCAATCATACCTCTATGATCTACCGGTTTCTCTTCCTCATCTTTGTCAAGTTTTAGAGTTGATGGCATTGGGGTTGACACTTCTTTCCTTCCATCCATCTTAAAATTTTTCAACAACTCCTTGGTGTATTTTGATTGATGAATAAATCTTCCATCCTCAAGTTGTTTGATTTGAAGTCCAAGAAAGAAGGTAAGTTCCCCCATCATGCTCATTTCAAATTCTCCCTTCATAAGATCACTAAAATCTTTACACATAGAAGGGTTAGTAGCACCAAATATAATATCATCAAC